>OVBA01000787.1:0-55679 GCA_900406435.1 Lepidium aucheri
ACGAAAAGTTTGTAAAATATATGGCAAGTCAGAGATAGTTGAGTGTTTTTTGGTCAGTGATGAAAGTTGAGCTTTTTTCGGCAATTCATGTAAAGTTCATGCTTTATTTGGCCGATTTCCCTAAAATCATTCTTTCATTACAATTATGGGCTGGGCCTTGATACGTTATTACAATAGGCCCAATAAGAAATGTTTTCAAATTTTACTTACAACTATCCATTTATTTTAACAAAAACATATTTTGTATTTTTATTTTCCTCATTTTTTCCAATGAGTTATTTGTTTATTGGTAATGAGATATTTTGGCATTTGTATTTTTCTCATTTATATACTAAAAAAATTAATTTAATATTTGTATATGATATTATCCTAATCCAACAACTATAATTTTGGCATAAAAACGACAAAAACTCATATGCATTTACTAAAACCACTTGCATTATAATTAACAAAATAATATCTTTTTGTTTAGTGAAAACAAGATAAAATTATAATATAAATACCCAATTGTTCAAGCTCCAAGAATCATGTCCACATATTATGCCAATTGCCAAATTAACCAACCATATATATATGGCTTGTTCATTATTCTTAGCTTTTTGTTGTTGTTATAGTTGTTATTCATTTATGTATGTTATTGCATTGAATGTCACCTTCCATATAAGTTAATAAGTTATGGTTATACTTTACAAATTAGGTTATTCACCTAGTTGACTCATATAAAAAAAAAACACATAAAGATATTTAACCAAACCAATCTATATATTAGTTCGATTTCCGATAGAAAACAATGTTTTACGGTATTAGGAAAGACTGATTGTGGATAAATTAGACCGTAAGAACATACACATGATATGGATTATGCTTAGAACTATTTGTCGCTAATAACTTTTTCTTTTAAGTTGGATCGAAAAAGTCTAATTCATAGCTTAGATTCATCTCTAAAATTCTTTATATTGTAACATTCATACGCATATGCAGTGAAATGAACTCAAATTTCAGATATTTAAACCATTAGCTAAAACATGTAATCACGATTATATTTTGCATTATACCGACAAAACTGTTTCTTGTTTATAATTATGCATTAGTGATAGAAGTTGTCATTGTATTAAAATATCTTGGTGATTGAGAAAATTTTGTTATAATAATAAACATTAAAAAATCAGGTTTTTAGTAGTGAAAATTTTAAACGTATTTTATTTTTTCAGTTGTGTTGAGAATATAGATATAAATAGAAATTCAACTCTAATCTTTCATTTTCTTCAATTATTAAAGTATATAATAATTGTTGAACTACATAGTTGTTGAACTACATAAACTTCTTGCATTTATATCGAAAGTATGTCTATCTCTCATAACGTATAAATTCATTGAAATTCAGATTTGATTGTAACACTATATATCATATTTTCTAAAACTGAAATGTTACATTGATTCATGCTTAGAATCGGAATCTCTAATTCAAAATTAATCGTTCTTAGATTTGCATGAACAATACAGAATCTCCACTAATATTAGTATAGTATTGAAAATTTCAGTCTTTCAAAACCAAATATTTGACATAATATGAAGTATTCGATAAAATTAGTCAGATTATTCTAAGTTACAATCGTTACTAAAATAAACTTTACCATATATGTACAACCGTCACTTATCACCAATATTACATATAAAATCAATATTTCACAACTCATAAACTATATTTACTTTTCTTATTACAAGATGCTATAAGAACAAAAATGTATAAAACAAAATTTATAAATCCTTTTTAAAAAAACACTCAAAAATCTATATATCTATAAGTATTTTTACACAAAATATATCTATAATTAACTATGTCGATATCCATGAGTAGTCTTTGGAATCTATTCCATCAACTTTGTCTTCAAATCTGTCTGAGAAAAAGAAATTACGAATCTTTTTACCACAACGTAAAACAGTAACTTCTGTAGTAAAAATTGCTTTTACTGGTCGATGATCAGAGATTTTGGTTTCTCCTCTTGTATATTCATGTTGCTTCAATCCATTTCCATACCATATTATTCGATCACACCTATCATATAATATATCAATATATGTGAGATATTTTCTATATAATAAAATGTATAAATATATATATATATATATGTTAATTAATTAATTACCATGCAGGAGCACGTTTCTTCTCGTCTTTTTTGTAAGAAATGCAACCATAATATAAATCCGAATTTGGAATATATTTATAAGTTGGAGCAAATTTCACGATTCCTTCTTGCCAACCTTTGAAAATCTGGCCGTTTAAGATCTCCATGCTTAGCTTAATAATTTATTTAAATTAAACATATATAAGAAGATTAACGATTTGCTTACAAAAACATGAATAATATTTCAATTGTATTTAAAAATATATTTATAAATAATTACCTGATCATTTTCTAATAAGATATTCCATTCTTTGCTTTCAACCAATAATCTTGTCTTCTCTTCAGGTAATGAAATTCTATAATTCAAGTCTCCAAGAAAAATCACTCGACTGATTTACCAAAAAAATAAAGTCAATTAATTTATATATAATATAAATATATATACACAAGTGATAATTTCTTATTTACAAAATCAACTAGCCTTTTTTTAACAATATCAAGTGATACTATAATTAACTGGTCAACTTGCTAAAAATTATATTAATTTTGGTATGACTTTCTTAATTAACCATATAGTTAAATATTACTCAAGTTGGATTATGATTATTTTATGATATCAATGTTTAACTTACTCATGATCAAGTATCTTTTTGGGTAAATCTAAAGATGAGCCTTTAGGAAAACTTGATCTAGATAAGATCTCGTTGACATCGGAATTTCTCTGTTTTTCATCTCTGTCACGGCCACCGGAAGCTAAATGGCAGCAAACGAAACAGAAGGTTGTTTCGTACAGTTGAAACCTAACCGAAACCGATCCCTAATTATCAAAAAAAAATTAAAACAGTTAAACAAATTTTACAAAAAATAATAAAAATGCAGTTCAAAACCAAACCTTTATAAATCGAGAGTAATATGAATAAATGAATGTTCTAATACATGGTTTAAGTATGATAATCAAATGAAAATTTGAGCATTTAGATATTAATTAAATTATGTTAGATGAGACAAGAAATTTTGTGTTATTACATATTTGACAAATACTAAGAAAAAGACTAACAAAATCTTATCTTGTCTTTCTAGAATTGATTCACAACGCAAAATCTTTTGCTCCTATTAAATCTAAAATATGATTTATAACTTAAATTTTCCTCAAAATTTTTAAATAATATTATACAGAACAAACAGAATTCGGATGAAAAATAGTAAAGAAGAGGATATTTAACCACTTGAAAAAAACACTTCTCCTACTAGATCATATAAAAAAGGTTAAATCCATAGACACTATCTTTTAAATTAAATTTATAGGTTATAATACGTTGGCAATACACTACATGCATTATACATATATAAATATATATATAATTATAATTGGGTTTAATTTCTACCACAAATTAAATTTATAATTTACAAAATACAAGTGTAAACGCATGTAATCATTTTCTATTAACAGTCAACACCTAAAACTAGTCGACATCTATAATAATAAGATTATTTTAGTCAAAGTAATTGAAAGATTCTATTTAACAAAAAAACAAAACAAAAATAACATTGTAGTTACCTTGTTTCCCAAGCAACCCATAATGCCACAACCAACGCATGAAACACTTGGATAACTAATATACGGCCAAAGATCACTTCGGACCCAAACCGTGATCAATATTCCGACCATTTGTTTACTTATAATACATCTGAAATCTTGTGAAATTCCATTAATGCCTTTTGATTCTGACATATCTTTGTCTCGATTAGGTTCTGTCTTGTTCAAAGTCTCTCTTATCAAAGAGTTCCATTTTGTAGACACTTTGTTGTTATCTGATCCCAAAACATTCGAAGCTTGAAGTGGCACAACTTCTTGAAACCTAAATTTTCATTTATATTATTTTTTAGTCACTTTTTTTCGATGTTTAGATCGATAAGACCCAATTTATAGTTGTAGAGTTTAGTAATTTACCCAAGCACGTATATGTCGCATGGTGTTTTATGTGTTTCCAATAAATCCTCCATGTCTAGCTCATCGTCCGGTACGATTCCACCAACGTTCCATGTGCTTACAAAAACCCTAGAAAACATATAATAATTATTACATATTAAATTTAAATTTTTTCAAACGTTCTATTATATATATAAAACACTATTTTTAAATTTATGTCAAACAAGAAGGAATCAAATTAAGATTCCCTTAGATTCCAATTTAAGATTCCGGTTTTAGGGTTATCAAAAAAATAATCCGGTTTTATATAGCTCCACTGGTTTTATGTATTCGGGTCTAGGTTTAAATGCCGTACAACTTAAGAGAAGTGATTAGTTTTTTTTGTCAACTATGAGATTCACAAAACTTGATTCATAATCAAAACCTTCCAAATTATAAATATACTATGTATAATACGATACTTTGAAGTTGAAGAAAAACTGAAAGAATAGATATTTAACCACTTAATCAAACTTACGTTAATAAAACTTCAATGGTTGAAAATATAAAAGAAGAAAACATATTTTCTTTAACAAAAAAAGAAAGATAGATAGTTTTATAGAAGATCAAAATGCGAACAAAGTTATATATAAGTATTACTTGTAGTTGAGATGAGTGGTTTTGTGTTGATTAAGAAGAATAGATTTAGAAGTGAAAGAAGATCGTTGATCAGCTAAACCGGAAGCTTCTAGAAGTCTCTGATCGGTGTCTGAAGGAAAATCAGTGACAAAGTTGTTGCTTCCAACACTTTTCCTTAGGATCTTGTTGGCAACAAGTGTTGGCCACATAACCTTATATCAATCAATACACAAGAGTTATGTTTTGTCTAGTTAATAAGAAGACATTATTGAAATTATGAAATACTCACTTCTCTATAGCTTCCAAGCATTGATAGAGAGAAAGAGGAGAGAGAGAAAGAGGAGAGAGAGAGAAAGACAAAGAAGAAGAGGAGAGAGAGAGATTATCAAAGAAGAAATTGAGTTGAAGAGGAAGATAAAGAGAAAGAAAGAACCATGCAAGGCCGGAGAGAAAAAGGTAAAAAACTTACGTGGAAGATTATTATTATATTATATAGTTTTTATTATCATTTTAATAACAAAACTATCTATTTCCCCACGAAAACTATCATATAGCATAGGAGTAAATACACCTTAAACTAAGTGTTAAGAATCTAAAATCTTTCTGAAATAAAAATTCTAAACTTAAATATTCTCATGATGATATTTCTTGGTCTAAAACTTCGGATTTAGCTTATATCGGGTTAATATTTTAGTTAGTATGGTGAAGTTTGAGGTGTCGAACTATTATTCCGGGATATATAAATTTAAAACTTTTATATCGAAGAGATTTAGATCTTTCCCTTTATTATTAGGGAGATATAGTAGGAATGATTAGTCTGAAGTGCATCTGATACTAAACGATATCAGTGGCATACTAACCGGATCATCTGCTTGGCAACTCGTTTTTCTTTTAATAATGATTTTAATAATTAGTCAGTCGATATTATTAAGTATTTTTATAATGCGAAAGAAATTGAAGGTTAATGATTGGTCAGTTATTATTACTGGTTGTTGGACTAGTTAGACATCAAACCACCTTGATCACATTGCATACGTCCTTAAATCCCACACAATTTAATTTTTAAACCAATTAATGTTTTGTCCTGAATTGTATTAATTTATAATTAAACACTAATAAATTATTTTTTTCACTTATCTTTAATATCAAAAAAGGACCAACTTGTTACTATTTATATCATTCCATATTATTTATAGATAAAACATCGAAGATGCCGTGCTAGCTAATTTACTCTCACTTTCAATTTAGAGATCATCTTATGTTATAATTAATTACTTGATATGTTTTTTTCTGTTTTTGTATAGTTAATTTGATTATTATGAAATTAATAAAAATGATTAAATTAATAAAATTAATAAAATCATTATATGCAAATAACATTTAGATTTTATATAATCTTTTTACCAAAAAATTAATAACACCTCAAAGAATGAATAAACAAGACATGCAACATTATTTCTGATAATAAACCAAAAGTATCTTTAATTAGATAAATTTAATTTGCACATCTTTAAAAGATAAGGTATTTGTTAATTTTGAAGGGGAATTATTAGTAATATATGAATAAGGAAAAATTTAAATGAAAAATATGTATTAAAATGAAAAAAATGACAAAATAAACTCGTATTATATCGATAAATGAAACATTATTTCCCTCTTATTATTGAAGTACACTATTTCGGTCTTTGAATCTTATCTTTTATGTCATAAACTTTTTTCTATAGCAAATTAGAATATTGTTTCTTTTTTTTGGTTAAGGAAAATAAAATTGTTTCTTTTTGGTCGGTCTAATCACAGTGATCTACATATTTTTATTCAAAGGCTTACTTTTGTTTGCTTAACGATATTTAAAATAATACCACCCAAAAAAACAGATATAATCAATTTCGATATTAATCTGAATTAATTTCGATATTTGGCTTGTAATTTTGAGCAGCTAATTATATAGTCCACCAATAATTGCTAGTGGTGTACATTGTATGGAAAATATTCGTCGTATTAATTTGGTACTAACTTATAAAGTCATATATTCCACCAGTTTTATTTTGTTGGTCTCTTTTACTAGGTCCCTCAAATTATCCAATCATATATTATGAATTGGAAGTCATATTATATAAAAGCATATGACATTGCAATAGTATCCAACCTAACCAAAAAGCTAGAGCACAACAATAATTTTTGCATATCGAAAGTGTAGTAATATAGAAGGATTAATAAGAAACTCACATTATAAGTATAAATGAAAAATCACTACAAGATAATATATCAAAATCCGATAGATTTTCCGTCTCATCTGAAAAAATCACCAACAGAAAACGATGAACTACGACGGAAACTTTATTAATAAAAGTAAAGTTTATAGAAAAAATTAAACATCATATAGAGTTTTTTTTCGATTCAAGTTTTTATTGAACTGATAGTTAAAATAGGATTAAATTCTGTAGTAATATGTTATTTAGTTATATCGGCATCTAAATCATATAACTGGTCTTCACAAAAGTAAACCCTAAACTCAAATATTTAGATCACAATTTATCTTAGTCACAACACCTAAAAAGAAAATCATAAACTTAATTTAAACAAGTTCCAATATACAATGAACTTGGTTTCCCTTTAATATATCCCTTCCTAATATAATAATTAATAAGTTTCTATTTAAATAATTAATAATTTGGAGTTAATTTATTGAATAATTTTTTTTATGTTATATCGTAAAAGGTTTATAATTGAGTTGTAATCTAGCTTCACTAGAAACCATTTATTTGGATTAAACTAGTAATCTTCCCTAAAATAAAATATTAATATTAAAGATTATTATAGTGACATAGATGGCCTTTAATCTAGTGAGAGATGATAAATCTACTAAAAACAAATTTATTTGCACTTTAAGTATAAATTTTATCATTTATATTATGTAAGAATTTGACTAATGGTTTGATATGTTGTGATCCAATATTAAAAAAAAAAGATTATTATGATGATTGGTTTTTTGTTGTGGTTGATAGGGATGAAAATTTTAATATGAATCAAGATTTAATTTCAAACCACATTCATTACTACACGGCAAATATTTTTAACGAATTTGATCATATTAAAATATTTTAAATTTGACCAAGAAGATATTGTATTATTGTTACTCTATATTAGAATTAAATGTATCAAAAAATATTATTCATAGAGCAAGTTGCAAATAAAACAAAGGTGTGATTATGGAACTTGCACTTTGTTGCAACCAACAAAAAAACCCATTTATGTCCAACTGGATCCAACCATTCTCAATGGTGACTCCATGAATCTTATATATTTGTATTTGTATGCTTACACATGATACACACAAGAATAAATTTGTATTGGATTGTCTAAAAAGTATAAACCAAAAACTATAATACTTTAATCATCATGTTATACATATATATAACATATCTCAAAAATTCCTTGCCAAAATTTATATACATATATATATATAGTTAAAATGGATTAATTTATAGGTGTTTTGAAACTTGTATTTGAGAAGTTTATTAACTTTTATCTAATTATATTATGTAACTACGGGTAATATTACCAATTAATTTTAATCTTTTAAACAAATTCAGTGAATAAATTTTTTTTTTGTCAATTGCTCATTTTCAAATAACTTTCGTTTAATCTGCTTTTTTTATAAACCATCTAATTCAAATAGTATTAGCAATCGAATTTTATCGGTTATTAGTTTCGAAATAAAACAATTTTTGTTTTGTAAACAAGAAAGAATACAACACATTGCAGTTACAACTTACAACAATGTATGCCAAAAGAAAAGAAAAAAAATGATTACTTGCTTTACTCAGATTAAGTTGCAATAAATCTTTGACATGAGAGATTATATAAGTAATAACTTATTTATTTATTCAAAAAATTTCTCTTATTTATAACTTTTTTTTTTGTTATATCTCTCATTTATAACTTTAAAATAGATAAGAGATATCTCTTATTTGATGTTAGCTATACTTGTAAGAATATCATAGATAGACTTAACCAAATTAAATATTGTATAGAAAAATTTATCTCCAAAATTTAAGTTGTATATATATTTGTTTAGTGAATTATATGTTTGTCGTATAAGAGAACAAATATTCTTTTTATCATTATCTTCAATGCACGTGTCGTCCTTTTATTTGTTTCTATTGAAATATTTATAGTTCATTTTTAATGTTTTGGTTACAACTACACAATTGTCAATTATTTCGTGCATTGAGTTCAATAATAAACTATAACATGTTTATTAGAACTTCGCAAGTCGACTTTAGGTAATTTTTATTTTTATAGCATATAGATTAATATTGAACCAATGATTAATTATAATTAATTTTAAAAAACTCATGGGGGTTCTAAGGTCAAAGATTCATAGTTTCGTATTTCTCTTCAAGAAATAAAGAAAAATGATTTGAGTGTAACATATACAAATATATTGGTTGAGAAATATCTCGATAAGCTTCGGACTCTCCTAACTAGTTAATCTGCCTTGTAGTTTAGAGCATGCAGAAACAACGATAATGAGACCACCTCAAAATCAGATTTGAGTCTAAAGAAATCCTTGAGGTATAGAGAGACCACCTCAATTTCTTTATTGTATGTAATTTATAAATTATTTCAGAATTCTATCGAAAAGAAAGTGCAAATAATTTATAGATAATTATCAAAAAAATATCTTCTTTTTCTTCCCATTTAAAAATATCAAAGATATTGATCCTAGGGGATATGCCATTACATATTAGTAGTACTTTTCTACGATAGATATTTTAAATATCTTCATTAGTTCTTAACAATATTATTAAAATTAACAATTACAATTCAGAAGTTGAGAAATTTGCATAGAAAGGGTTATTAGTGGTTAAGCTAACGACACTACATTAATATAAGGGACCATTTTGGGACCATACGTTTATTTAGGTAGGATTACTTTTTTTATTAATTAAATTATATGATTATTCGCTAAGGACAAGTGGCTAGTGGTGGTGGCCACTTTAGAAATTTTCAGGCATCCGGTTCGATTTTTTCCAAGTGCAAGAAAAAGAAAGAAAAGAGTTTAAAGTTTAGATTTTGTCTATGGATCAGCCCTTGCCGATCAAACTATAATACAATTGACAAAAAAACTATATGACTATTTCTGTTTTTTAGACGGTTTTTATATATATTTCAATTGTGAAATATTTTAAAGTATTTTGATCGCAAAATAATAAGAGACAGAAAAATGAATTTGACCAAGTAATTAATATCTATTTATGCGGTCTTACTCATCAGAGTATAACTCAAAATAAATATATAATTTTGCGTGATAGAATTTGACATTTAGTTATAAATCGAATATTATCGACAAATAAAAAGAAGGCATCCCGATTTTTCATTATTATCATCATCCCCATTTCCCATATTCATGGAGGTTTATATGTAATTTGGTTTTCTTCACTTTGTGTTTATACCTAACCTTGAGCAAAATATGGAGTTTTAGAAAGTATTTTGTCTTTGATTAGCCTCCTAACCAATCATCTGCAAGTATTTATTGTACTGTACACATCACTTAATTAATAATGTTAATGGTCCAAGTAAACATATGACTTTATCTATCGAATTGTTTGTACATTTGCGAGATTGTGTCCAAATACATCTAGACTTGACCCAAAAGACCATGGACTGATATTGGCCACTGGGCTTTGGTAGCAATTACATTGTTAGGCCTATAACTCAGTCTCAATTCCACGAACACTATAAATACAAAAACGATTATAAAGAAGTATATAAATTAACTAGTAGTTGTAAATGTTCTTTTAATGCAGTATGGCTGAGGGTAAGTCCAGTAAGGATAAACGCACATGTATAACCAGAGATTAAGTTTCACCGTTTACGAAATTTGTGTAGAAATTTGGCTAATGATCCGACTATTATGGCCCAATATTGACGTTGACAAAAAGAATTTAAAGAGAAAGCCTATAAGTCTAATGGTTAAATGCTCCAATTAATAGTTTAAGTATTTGGAGTTGGGCTCTATTCTACTACATGTAGTAGTTAATATGATGTTTTGAAGATGAGTTTAGATCATCAATGGATTTTGTCAATCCAATTATTGACAAAAAAAAATTAACTTTTGTAAACTGTTAATAATAAACTTTCAATAACCACGATTTAACTACTAAACTTTTTTAACTAAATTGCAGCTACGAAATTTTTTTTTGAATAATCATCAAATAGTCACGATCTAACCACAACAGATTTTTAGCAACAATCATATAGATATGTCAGTATAACCATAGAAAAAATTGTCTACACGATTGTTGCTAGAAATAATCTGTCTATACGATCATTGCTAAAAAAATCGTGACTAATGGCTATATGATAATTTTTTAGGGACATTAAGCAAGAAGCTAAGAAGTGCTCTTGGGTTTGGTTTAAGTTAAACCCTCACATCTATCATTCCGAAGCTACAAATCTCATAGAGATTTCGGATAAAACATACGTGGATGCTATTAATATATGAATGTAATTTTATGTATGTATAAGATCTAATAATCATTGAGAAAGTTTTGGATGTTTTCCTTGACTCTCACATGCATATGTCGTGAATTATTTATGTTGTCCACATCTTTTGGATTTTATTATTAAGATAAAAGAAAAAAAAGACATGAATAGACTGATCATTAATTGAAACTCGTACAAAAATAAATATGGCATGGGTTCTCATTTGGCTTGTATGAATATCATATGGTGGTAGAATATGCATCAATAAAATGATTTTTTTTCCAGCAATTAGAGTCGAACTTTTTTGATAGAAAATTCCAAACAATTTCACGTATGTATTATATAGTTTTATGAAGTCGAATTCCAGTAAAAAAACAGTAGAAATAAATTTAACTATGTGTTTTTTAAAATATATATCTTTTTCATATTTTTCGGTTTCTTAAACGATGCCCATCTAAGTTTAAAAAATAATTATACAAAGAGTGTCATTTTAGGATATCGATAATAACTTTTGACAAAAAATATACTTTAAACCTTCAATCAAAATTAATTTTATTTTTAACCTTCATTCAAATTTAGTTCTATTTTTAACCTTCAATTAAAATTATTAATATTGAGTTCAAGAAATCATTACCCTTATATTAGAGGTATAAATGAGTTTAATTTAGTTTCTAAATTTGTGTGAGAAAAACATACAATCTTGTATGATATATCTTTGGTCTGATTCCAAACATTTTGGAGCTTTGACTTTTCATTTTGTGCCAATTTGACGGCTAACATGTACCATATTATATTTAGATTGACGGCTAATAAAATTCTCATTCTTTCTTCTAATTAATATTAGTTTTTTTTTATATTACTAGTTTCTTCTTTAGTTAGCAATATTCTCATATCATATATATGATGTTTATAAAAAAAATTTGTAAAGTAATTAATATTTAATAAAGTCTGGTTTTTTTTACCATCCATAATCTAAAATCTACCCATAAAATCTATTTTAATTTTTTATAATGTAACAAAGAAGAATCAAACTCCTAATGTCAAGTAATTAGTTAGATTATTCTGACCACCAAACTGAAAAAAACTCGGTATAAAAACAGTTTTTAAAAGTTATCATATCAGTTACTTATTAATAAAACTCATTGTCCTTTAAACAAAAAGTTTAATTATTTTCATTACCAAGTAATGCAAATACACAATGTCACTAAGTGTATGTGGAACCATTTAAGCCACGTCACATATCTGGAACCTTCACGCCTAAATAGAGTTGAATTAGATTTAAACTTACTCTATTTAGATCAAGATTAAATTAATTGAACCACATATTTCTTGACGAGCTTATCTAATTTATAGTATTGAATATTAAAGTGTTATGTACACTTATTATTGAAAAGTTGAAACAGTAGAGGAAACATATTTTAATTCTGAGTCATAACTATATTTACCAGCTGATGGTTATTATAAAGATCTAGTAACTAAAAAAAAGTGTTTTTAGTTAAATAGCTATAATTATTATACCAAGATTGATTCTAAAAAGTCATGTAATCTGCAAAATATTATTGTTTGCAGTTTTAGAAGTTTAAGTCGCATATTATATTTTGTTGATTCAATTATTAAAAATATATAGATCTAGTGGATAATATTAACTAATATATTTAATACATATATATAGAAATAATAAACATTTTTGAAACAATCAAGAGGCAAAATCAACGTGTAGATTTGTTACATCAGTCATAACTTTTTATATAACCTACTGTTTTTTAATTTTAATAATATGTTATTGGAACCTAAAATCGTCAAGAGAATAGTTTAATATAAACTTCTCAGATATTTCATTGTTTTTTCTTATCTAATTATCTTTTATAAAGAAATATGATCTTGTCCACATAAAGTCTAGCTATAAGTAACCAAAGCCAAAGCAAAACCCCATTTTCATCATTTACGTCTTCTTCTTCCAAAGTCTCTCAAAATGAATAGCTTGAGAGATAATAAGCTCATCAAATTCATATTTACTGTTTTCAGTTTAATTATCATATTATTCGTCTGTAATTCGACGGCGGAGTTACAACGATTCTTCCAACCACCAAAATCCGATGGTTCACTTAGTTTTCTTGTCGTCGGTGATTGGGGACGAAGAGGTTCTTATAACCAGTCTCAAGTTGCTCTTCAGGTACATATATTCATATACACATATATATCTATATATTTGCATATTTAACTTGGTTTTGTGAAAATAAAACAAATTTTTTTTTTGATAATTAAATAAAACAAAAACTTATTAGCTAAGTTGAAGTTTTGTACAATAAGAATGTATGTGAGAAGAGTTAAGGAAGAAGACGAAAAAGATAAGGCAAATCATATGTTATTAGTTATTGTAATAGAAAAATCACAATCGTGTAATGATTATGCTTTCTTGACGTGAAATGCATAGTTTGAGTAAATTACTAATCAGGCTATAATAATAATAATTTATTATTATTATATATTCAATAATAACAATTAGTGAATGACAAAAATAATATTTTCAATCATTTCGAGTGAAATCACTACAAGAATACAAACCAAATTTGACGAGTGAAAGCCATTAAAAATCGTCAGAAATTTAGTATTCATTCCGTTTCATAATATAATTTGTTTTAGAAGTTTTTCTTTGTTTCAAAATATAATTTGTATCTAAAAACCAATACAAAATGTAAAAATACATTCATTTTTTATATATTTTTCTCATTTTTAATTTTCTTTTAACACATTTCTCTTTTCTTTCTTTAGTTAAATATTGAAATAAAATATTAATATTTTAGAGAATACAAACAATAAAAAAATTTAAGCAAAACAACTTATATTATAAAACAGTGAGAATATCATATTTACTTGTCTTAGGTTATGTAATACATGGAAATGAATTTGGTCATGTAATTCAGTATCACCTCTACTTGTTTTCTCCACCATAATTCGAGTTTAGGGAGTTATATTATTTTATATAATAATATTGTTTAAAGCTTTGAAAATTAGTTATAAATTAGGTTTCATCAATAAAAAAACCAATGAAACAGATATAATAATTGGAAATATTTAAGAATAGTATGAGAAATGCTAAGGATAAGTAATTTAGTGGTAGTGATTACTTTACAAATTCTCAGACACTCTCAGATAATTGGATTCGATTTTTTCTAGATGCAAAGGAAAGAAATAAAAAAGAAATTTAAAATATAGATTTTGTCTGTGAATCGATGAATGTTGTCAGATTTAATTATAATAAAGTTGACAAAAAGAAAAAAAAAATAGTATGAGAAATAAGAAAATGACAATAGTTAATTAACAAAACATTATACTAATATTTTTGTGGGGACATTCCATTAATTTGAAATAACGTAAGGAACGTGTAACTCATGCTAACAAAAGTAGTAATAATTTTTAAACCTGTTTGGCTATGGAAATTCCACGTCATCATTATATATTTTTGGTTACTTCTGTTGTCACAAGTAACATGTTTCTCAAGATACTCACACGTAATTTCTGATTTGATAAATTATTATTTTTCAGATTTATTTTACTAAATCATTTACAATAATGTTTTGATAATCAGATGGGAAAAATCGGAAAAGATTTGAACGTCAATTTCATCATTTCGACTGGAGATAATTTTTATGATGATGGAATAATCAGTCCATTTGATTCTCAGTTTCAAGAGTCTTTTACCAAGATCTATACAGCTTCTAGCTTGCAAAAACCATGGTATAGTGGTAAGTAAAATAACGTAGAAAAAAATATTTAAAATAATTAGGTTGGATTCTAAAAAATCGTATAATCGTGGATTTAGGTTATGAATCGGATACTGATAAAGATAAACGTTGGATAGTGACTAAATAATTACAAAAGAAGAGTAATTATTATCGACTCATGTACTTCTCACCACTTGTTGTAATTTTAGGTTAATAGAAAACATTGAACTAACACTTATACTTTCAAAAACCGTTTTAACTCTGTTGTTATTGATTCATGTGTTTCTCACCATTTATTTAGTAATCTTAATTTGATAGAGAACGTTGAACTAGCATTTATAATTGGGTAGTAATTTATTGGGTAAATTTTTTATTTTCTCTTGCAGTATTAGGAAACCATGATTATAGAGGCAACGTCTACGCACAACTTAGCCCCATACTTAGGGTTTTGGACAATCGATGGATTTGTTTAAGATCTTACATTGTTAATGCCGGTAAGTAAAAAATACCAAGAACAAATAAAAAATTTAATATCATCTATATTTCATTATTATAATGTATAAGTAACTTTTTATTTTTAGAGCTTGTGGATATATTCTTTGTGGACACAACACCATTCGTAGATAAATATTTTGATGAACCAAAAGACCATGTGTATGATTGGAGAGGCGTTTTACCAAGACATAAGTATCTTAACAATCTCTTAAAGGTAAGTTCAAAAATGTATTGACATATGATTTTTTTTTTTGTTAATATTGGACCACAACTCACTGACCTACTAGCCAAGTTTCTACATTATGTAGACGTTAAGATTTGATCTCTAACCTTTAGTGGATTTATCATCTGCTACTAGATCAAAGACTGCTTATTATTGATATATGATTTTTTATCAACAATTGAATCGATAAAACCTGATATAATAGGGATTCATATAGTTGGATACTTAATGCTAAAAAAGTTTGTGTAAAGCTTTACCTAATTTGGTGATGTGATATACAATTATGATTAAGGATGTGGATGTGGCGTTACAAGAATCAGTGGCAAAATGGAAAATAGTTGTTGGTCATCACACAATTAAAAGTGCAGGTCACCATGGAATTACTAAAGAGCTTGAGACACAACTTTTACCTATCCTCGAGGTAATTTTTTTTTATTTTTTTCGTTAAAATTAACTTCTAATTGTTGTTATATGTATGTGTAATAAGTCTATACAGATTAGAAAATGTTTTTGGCAAGTGGTTAAGTGTCAATTCTATTGATTTTTTTGATAAATTAAATTATAGAGAATTATGTTTGGTCGGTATGATATTGTTAAGGATTTCAGAATTTTGATTATGAATTTAGTTTTATCAAATCTAATTGTTGACAAAAATAAAATTCACACAAACTGACTAAATAATGGTATTCAAATTTGAGAAAAGTGGTAATATGTTATTCCGAATTTGAGTACTCCTAGAAACAAAACTACAATTGTTTAGTCGGATTTTATGGTATGTTGAACCATACAAAGAAGAAGTTTTGCCTAATCTGAAATTCTTAATATTTATGATATTTCTGTTGAATCGGATTACTCGAATCATAGAAAAAGTGTATAACTAATAATATTTTAATTACGTTATTTTGAAATATAAAGGTAAATGAAGTGGACCTTTATATAAACGGGCATGATCATTGCTTGGAGCACATTAGCAGCATGAAAAGGTGAATAAAGTTATTAACTTATAAATTAAAAAAAAAGTGATTAATTTATTTAATTAATAATGAATTTGTAACGTAAGTGTTTGTTTTAATTTAGTAAAATACAATTTATGACAAGTGGCGGTGGATCAAAGGCATGGAAAGGAGATGTGAATGAGTTGGATCCACAAGTGATGAAGTTTTATTATGATGGACAAGGTTTCATGTCGGTTTCTATTTCCGAAGCCGAACTACGTGTCGGTTTTTATGATGGTTTTGGTAGTGTTTTGCATCGATGGAGTACTTTTGATAACAGGATTTATTCTGATATCTAAATCAATGGTCTCATAAAAAAAAAAAACAAGTTAAGAAAATATTATCTTTTATTAGTAATTCAATGTTTATTATGTTGATATTTTATGTAATTATTCTGAATTTATTATGACTATTTTCGAATTCTATGAGTATGATAAAGGGTGTTTTATATATTTAGACATGATTCATTTACATATATATATATATATATATATATATATATATATTGTCAACAATAAACCACTTCACCAAAAGCTACTTTATATATATACATGACATAGAAGAATTATGGAGAAAAAGAAGAAGAAACATTGTATTAAATCCAATTGAGACCTAATTTATACCTCAATCTCACTTTTAAAACTGCAAATAATATCACGTAAAAATTACGTAATTCCTATAACTAAAATATTTCGAAAATGCTTAACAACTTAAATAAATCTTTTTCTCCTTTGGATAGTTTCAAATAAAGAAAGAAATCATATATGATCAAATTTGAAAATAATTTTTTTTTGTCAACTTTACTCATTCTTTTTATTACTAATGGGATCGACAAAAACCCGATCCATAGTCAACTTTTTTTTTTCTTCCCCTTACATCTGGAAAGAATCAAACTCTAACTCTGGTGTCTAAGGAAAGCTAAAGTGGCGTCTACCACTAGGCCACACGTCCTCGACAAATTTGAAAATAATAAAACACAAATAATATATATTTTCTTACTAGTTTAAAAATAAATTATACATGTAAATATATATATATATATATCAAATATCCCGGAAATATTATTATCAGGCATTCATAGGGAAATATATATAAACAATTAGAAAGAAATTTCCAATACTTAAACGTGTAAGGAGGTGTAAAGTGATCTTGTTTATCATATGTTTCCTTCAAATGTTGACTTAAACAAAAATAATTCAATAATTTATTAACCATGTTTCTCTTTTGGATTTTTCTTTATTAGTTTTTGACATTGCATCTCTGTCTATATATACACATTTATTTGGCTGGATTTTTTCAGACCAAATCAAATAATTAAGAAGAAGATGAAGATGAGTGTGAGTTTGATGTTTCTATGCATCTTCTTCTTCATCAATGGTTCTTCATCTGAGCTTGAACGTTTAGAACATCCTGTGACTAAATCTGATGGCTCTGTGAGTCTTCTGGTCGTCGGAGATTGGGGTCGTCAAGGAGGCTTTAACCAAACTCTCGTTGCTCATCAGGTAATTAAACTCAATATATTTGAAATTATATTTTTAATGGTACTTATGTGTTAACGTTGAAAGCAGCAAATATTATATATATATATATATATATATTTCTCAACGACAATATCAATATGGGCCACAAAGGCTGACCTATTAGCCAAATTCCTACATAAATTTTATAGGCAGTGAGACTCGATCTCTGGCATGTATGCTTGCCTTTAGTGGACTTATCACTCGTCATTTGACTAAATGCCTCTTACGCTGCGCAAATATTATATATATTTGTAAAATCATTTTACACTAGTTTTACTGTTGGATATCTAATAGTAAATACTAGTTTCTTTTGATTCATAGACTTAATATATCAAAATATAATTTTTGAAATTTCAAAAAATATATTTATATTAAATGACAATAAAATATTGGTGATTTTGTTAGAACTAATATATATATATATATATATATTATAGATATATGTATTTGTATATATTACCTAATAAGTTAGGTTTGATTTCTGGTGGAGAAAGTGTACTGATTACGCGATTTTGTAAGAAAATAAAATCATCAAAATATTAATTTATGAGCATATATGAAGTCGTATGTTGCGTCCATATAGGAAGTCATTCACTCTACGCAATACATAAGACATTATTAAATTGAAATTAAAAAAAAAAGCATATTCGTGAAAGTATTCTTGTAATTGACAAGTTGATACGTTAACGTTACAATATGACTATGACTAAAATAATCTAAAATACTTATTTTACGTAGACATTCACTCTAATACTTATTTTACTTATATTTTTATATATAAAATCATCTAAAATATGACTAAATTTACAAACAATAAACTAAGTGAATAGAGTTTTCCATCAAACACAACAACTTTGTTTTTGTTTTTAATCTTTCAAAAACAATAGACTGAATTATTTCATTCATATATCGTCACCATAACTAAACTCCAATCATGTAATCATGTTTAAAGAATCTAACCGTTTAGTGAATGGTTTAGCTAACTATGTATTTGAGCTTCCTTTAAGGGCTGCGTATCGAAAGTATTGTTCTTGATAATGGTTAAATGTTTTTTTAATGTTTTCAAATAAAGTTTTGGGAGGTTTTTTTCCATTTTTCCAACCAAAAAAAATCATGTAATCTTTAATACTCACGCTATATTGTTTGAGATTTTAGAAAATATTTAAATAATAATTAGATTTTGTTGATTCAGTTATTATCGACATAACCAACAAATATATTTGTTGGCTTATATAGCATCCGATATCTGTGAGATTAGTTCGGATCCTCCGAATTACTTTTTAAATCAAATATATATATAAATATATATATATATAGGTATGTGTTTTATAAAACATTTGTTTGAAAATGTAAATGGCAGATGGGAAATGTGGGAGAGCAACTAGATATAGATTTTGTGGTATCAGTTGGAGATAACTTCTATGATGATGGATTAAAATCAGAGACTGATCCTGCCTTTGAAGCATCTTTCTCTAATATCTACACTCAACCTAGTCTTCAAAAACAGTGGTATTCAAGTAATTACACTTCCTTTTTATCTAATTTTTTTTACATCTTTTAATTTAAATAAAATGCTTGATCACAATGATATAATAAGTGAGGTTAAACACTCAAAATGTTATTGCAGTTTTGGGTAACCATGATTACAGAGGAAATGTTGAAGCACAACTTAGCCAAGTTCTTACCCAAAAAGATTGGAGATGGTTTTGTCGCAGATCTTTTGTCCTATCATCAGGTTCTTAATTATTATTTAGTTTAAAATAAACTAAATTTTTGTTTCGTTTTATTTATCTTGAAATATTAAGATGAAAAAATGTATTCAGTCAAGTGATTAAGTTCATATATGCTATCTTTTCCACCAAAACGTAATCGTCACATAATATTATTAGATGTTTTTGGGTATGAGATTCGGCTACGGATAACATTTCATACACATTTTTCTTTTTGTCAACCATGAAAAAAATATTACAATACATATAGTTCTTTTATTTTAAGCTAATTAGTGATTAGTTATTTTATATTTTCTTGTGATTAAAGGAATGGTGGAGTTTTTCTTTGTGGACACAAATCCATTTGTAGAAAAATACTTCACAGATCCAAAAGATCACATTTATGATTGGAGTGGAGTCTTACCAAGAGATAAATATATCTCAAACCTCTTACATGTAATACATTTTTTTTCTTAAATAATAGTCAAATGTGTTCATCTTTCTTTATTATTTTTACATTTATTTTAGTTTTTATGGTTATTGAAATAATAGGATTTAGATATGGAGATTAAGAAGTCACATGCAACGTGGAAATTTGTCGTGGGACATCATGGAATCAAAACCGCAGGTAGTCATGGTGTGACACAAGAGCTCGTTGATCAACTTGTTCCTATTCTAGAGGTTAGTATAATAATCATCATCCAAATATATCAACTTTTCCCCTAAATTTCTATGTCTAAATTCATTTGTTTAACTATGTTTTATATGAGACTATGAATATATATTTTACTTATTATTTTGCTCATAATTTTTTCTTTTACTCTAGGAGAATAAGGTGGATTTGTACATAAATGGACATGATCACTGCTTGCAACACATTGGAGCTGATGGGTATCTTACTTATTTAACTCATGTTTTCTTTTTGGATTAGTAAGAGATCATTTACTATCCTCATACCACGAAATTTATCAAGAGGTTTTGTCAAAAAATCTAGACGGAATTTATATCGATATACAACATGTAGGATTCTGTTAAAAACTGTGAAAATATGTGATGGATTCGCGACTTATTGAAGTCTTCAAAAACTTATATGATTTTTTAGAGGTGATATTTTCTTGACAGAGAATTAGTCCGTCAAGAATATTGTCAATTTTAGTTTCATACTAGTAGTCAATTTTTTTTAATAAAAAATTAGTTTTTCAGAATTAGATTCGACTGGTCTAAGTTTGGTTCAGTAACAATGAAATGGAATAGTTTTTTTTTGGTTGTGATGAAATGGGATAGTTTATGAACAAATTACAATTTGTTTTGATATGTTTACTTGTAAAATCAAATTAAACATTTGTTTTTTTGGAATTTTTTGAAGTGAGACACAATATCTTACAAGTGGAGGAGGATCAAAGGCATGGAGAGGAGATATTAAACCATGGGATCCAAAAGAACTCAAACTATATTATGATGGTCAAGGTTTCATGTCTCTTCACATCACTTACTCTCAAGTCAACTTCATTTACTATGATGTTTTTGGCAATGTTCTTCACCAATCCTCATTGTCCAAAAATTCAAAAGAATCTGGTTTCTACTAAGAAAATTTTCGTAATAAATGTTGAATACAATCTAGTTTTGATTGTCTAAACAATTTCGATTGTTGAGTGGTATGTGTGAGACTCCATGATGTGCATACACATCATTGATCTCTTTATGAATCAAATAATTATATAGTTCTATACAAAATTATCTACAACTGCAGAATTGTGTGATCACATATGCTTCTTATTTATGTGATATATGATTATCCAAATATGTGACTTGAGATTCATATCGACTCCTCATTTTTAATCTAAATTTTCCTTTAAGGTTCTTGCTTTTTTTTCTTATTGTAATATTACTTCAAGTATGTAGAATTGTGTTAGTGATAAAGCGTAGTATTAGGATTATTATCTTTTATTTACATTTTAAATATTTTGATATAAATATATTTTTTATTTTAATTAGAATTAGGGTTTTCAAGTAATTTAAGGCTTTCAGATTTTTTTATAAATAGACTATTTATGTTTAGGGTTCCAATCAGTTTTATGGTTTGATTAATAATATTGAGTTTTTGTCTCTTTCTCCCTTGTTTTCGGTAGATTTAGAGAGATCTCAACGAATCCAAAAAATTTTGGTTTATTCGGGTATTCTTAGAATCTACGATTATTCTTGCATCTATCTAGCTTCCGCTTACGTAGTTAAATATTTATTTCTACTATTTACCTTATTAAAATTTTATTTCGAGTAATTGCGTAAATATGCTTGATAGGTTAATGAGCAACTTTATATACGTAATTGTTAGAAAAAGTTTACTTAAAAATATGATATGTTGTCGAGGATAAATGAGTAGTATTTACTTTACAAATTCTAAAATATCGAAATTTGATCTGTCCCTACTAAAAATGGAAAAAAAAATGTAGGAAATAGGATTTGGTTATAGATCGGATTTTGTCGAAAAAATATAATATTTATGTGATATAAAAACATTTTTGGTTTGGAAAATGGGCTTTCTAAGTCTTATACCAAGACTACATAAGAGGCCCAAGTTAAGCCCAACATGTAAGTACACATATGTCAGATTGTGTTAACAAATTTTCATTAGAGAAAACACGACCTCAGAAGTGGTGTTATCTACAACTTTGCCATCAACATCGTCCACACAGAGATTTATCATTTTCAGAGAAGAGTAGCAGAAGAAACTGATAATGGTGGTGTTGGGGTTACAGTCTCTTAAATGGTATGGACATAGAGGAATTATGGAGAAAAAGAAGAAGAAACATTTGATTGGTATTGTCCAAGCCACTGATGAGTCACAGAGATTCGATTTCGATGTAGATAAAGCTAGAGAAGCTCTGAAACAACTTGATCAACAGATTGAATCACAAGGCGATGATAAAAAACAAAGAATCATCATCAAGACATCAGAAGATGTTCTCAGAACCACTGATTCATTCACGTTTGAAGAACCACCTGAAATCTCTGGATCGTTCCTCACAACTTCAGCTTTTCTTCTCTTAGCTCTTACATTGTTCTACAATGTTTTGTTCATTACAGTTATAAAACCATCAATGGATGGACCTGAATCAGTTCCAGAAGACAACAGAGTAGCTATGTCTGATTCTGACATTGTAAAGTTTCCACTTTCTTCTTTGCCAGAAAACACATTCAAACAATAAAGTTATACATATCTTTACACATATTTGTTGTATATTACATCTTCATTGTCTTTTAAGAGACATTGTTTGCTTTTCAAGCTGCAACAACCTAAATGAAGTATCATTATCTAACCTCAATCCAGCATCTTCAAGCTCCTTGCATATCTCTTTACACTTTGCTAAACGACCAGAAGCAGTATAAATACTAATCATATCGCGATAGATATCATACGTTGGAGAGAATCCAGCTTCCTTGAGTTTAGAGTAATATCTCATTGCTCTAGCTAAATCATCCAAAGCCACAAATAGTTTAATGGCTACTCTGTAAGCTGGAAGATCAAGAAGACAGCTTGACTCCTCCATCTCCCAAACTACAGTCATTGCCTCTCTGTATTTTTGTTCTGAATATCGGCTATGTATCATTGTAGTGTACATCACAACACTTGGTTCTCTATTTGATTCTTTGAACCATTCAAAGAGAGATTCAACGAGCTCAAATTCTCCAAGTTTCATGCAGATCTTCATAAGACCTGTGCAGTCCTGTTGACTCAATCTCAAATCTTCCCTATCTTTCAGTTCGTCGAGCAGAGCAACAACAAGATAGTATTTGTCAGGGTTTTTAGCTATTTCCAGAATCATCTTCACGTAAACACTCGAGTCAAGCATTCGATTGTTTCTCTTAGAGATCAATATAAGCTTCCGAGCTAGACTCAACCATCCACCTTCAATGCATCCTTTGATCATTGCTTCTATTACGTTCTTGCTAGCCAAGCTATTGTCGAATTTAAGCAACTTCAGCTCATGGTGCTTTGCCAAAACCTGGATAGTAGATGCGAGAATACGATTATCTGGAACCAAATGATCATGCTTTTCTGCCCAATGATAAGTCTGTAAAGCTCTCTCAGGCAAACCCATATGACCTAACTCTCGAATCGTCGTAGAGAGCGACCCTTTCCGCAAGAAGCTAACCCATTTATTGAGAACAAGTGAGACATGTGCATCAGAAGGCAAGCTTTTGATATCTCTAGCTAAACCAATAAAAAAGCTTGGATCTCTAAACACTTGCTTCGATACAGAAAATGATGTAACTGATTTGATGTTGTTCTTTGGAGTTGGAAGACCCAAAGGTCTTAACTTGTGAGGTTGGGGAAGTGGTAATGGCCTAACTCGAATCGGTTTATCTGGTCTCTGAGGAATTCTTCTCTGAAATAGTGATGAAATCGCTTCGATTTCGTTTGGTTCCCATACAACAGCATCACCCACTGGTTCTTCATCTTCTACATCATCATCATCAACAACTACTACTGGTTTAGTAATGGGTTTCCTTAGAAACAAGTTAACACCAAAATCAGGAGGAAGCTTTGTACGACGTGGATTACGGAGATTCTTAGTGAGTTTCTTAGAGTGATTCCTTTGACTTGCATTGACTCTTGTTATTCCTAAGTTCCCAATTCCGCTAATTCGAAGATTCAGAAGTGACGAAAAGCAATGCAGTATCATTCCTACAATGTCGAATTGAATACCAATTCCTGAGAAATCTAACTAAATGGAATCGATAAAAAAAAATTAGGGTTTTAGAGATTGAACACAAACCAGAAGTTCGATATAAATCAAAAAATGAAATTCGAAGAAGCTTTCCTCCTTGAGTGGCATCAATCGACAGTACAAGCAAGTTTAAGATTGAGATTGAAATAGTGAACACAAGGAAGAAGACAAGTTACATTTAACCCGGCCCGAACCACTAATGGGCCTTTGAGCCCAATAAAGACCCGATCCAATAAATACAACCCGAGAAATCGGGTGGTTATGGAGATAAGAACTAGATACGTGGAAGAACCTTTGGAAGCATAGAAGGTTTATCCAGTGGGGAAATAGCTGGCAAAAAGCAAAACATCGACCTTAAAAAGACTAAACAAGACGAGTATGAACTATAAGCCAAAATTTGTCCGATTTTTCACAATGTCTATCTCTTAAAATGGTCCCAAATTTTACCTTTTTGTATGTAAGGAAACAAATTTTTCGCTATTAAATTTCTATTTTTTCCATTTGATTTTTAGTTTAATAATTTTTTACAACTTATAGATTCACGACGGATGAAAAGTGAACATATTCCTAAAAACAAAGACCAAAAAATACTTTTAAAAAATCTCGACAGAAAAATAGTTAGGATAAAAACTTGGAGAAATGTTAATCTGAATCCGAAGCCAATGTTAAAATTTTTTAGAGGAATGAAAATATAACTTAAAACTAAATTACATGTATCCAAACCGGCAAGAACAAATCTTACACATTTTTGGGTAAATAACATATCAAACCAGAACCAAAACTACAATCGATTGCTTTAATTGAACATATTAAAGATCAAACTTCAACTGCAACTATTAATTATCTATCTTTTTTTTGTCAACATTGAGATACAACTGACCGACCCATTAAAAAAGTTTCTGCATAAGTAGACAGTAAGATTCGATCTCGATATATACAAATGTGTTTGCCAACCATTAATTATTTATCTAATAACTCAAAATGACCCAAAAGCATCTGAAATTGTAAAAGTTTTGTTATTTTTCAAAAGTTTATTGATGATTTTTTTTTTGTCAACAATTAGATCGACAAGGCTCGATCCATAGTTTAGTCCACATCCTAAAATTCATTTTAATCCTACTAGTGTATTGGAGAGGAATCAAACTCCGATGTCCTGAGTTATTAGCTAGATCATCCTAACCACCAGACTGAGAGTAACTCGGTGTTTATTGATGATTTATAAATTCGAAATAAACATAAGCTTTTTCATTAAATTATATACATATATTATATGTGGATGAACATGGCCACACAAGATTACTTCAAACAATATTCGTTTGGACCCATTGATTAAAACAAGTACATGAAAGACAAAACTTTAGTCACAAAAAGTTTCCAAATCGAATACAAATATAAACTAAATCAGTAAACCAAATATGTAAGTAAATGAGAATAAAATATTAGAAATTACAACGCAAAATATTCGTAAAAGACATCAAAATTCACAAAAATAAATAAAAATAAAGCTGATCTATACAATATTCAAACTCCGAATCTCTCAAATAAAAAAAAATCAATTATTCTCTCTTTTTTTTCTTCTTTTCATATTCATATACAAGCAACAAATGACAAAAATGCCCCCTGTGAAAATGCATTAAATCATAAATACCAATATATGGAACTTATTATAAAATCATAAACACCAATCTCATTGAACTATATGTTGTGTTCTTATATCGAGTTTGTTCCATCAACTCTGCTTCTCTTGCTCCGGTGCTTTCCATTACGGTGGCGTCTCGGAATACCACCAAATGTGACCGGATCATGAACCTTAAGTCGTTGAGCCTCGGCCGGATTCATAACACATTCAGACAAAGCAACCTTGTACCTTGTCCGATCATAACAATACGAGTAAGTCATGTGTCTCCGTCTGAAAACTCCCATTTTACTCCTCTGCGACGGAGTAATCTCTTGCGCTGCACGAATGCTCTCGGTAGCTCCTTCATCGCACCTCGGAAACTGCTCAATCGGGTCTACAGGACAACCGTGAAGGACTAGATCGGAGAAGTGTGCAATGTAAGGTGCATACTTGTAGTTCACACCATATTTGCCACCATTTGTTGCCCATTTAGAACCATCCCATATTGTTGTGTAAAGAGACATTGGCTTTGAAGGAAAATCACCACCCATTGAAGCTGTACGCTTAACCTCTCTTATTGGAACATTGTCTACATAGAATCTGCATTACAAACAAAAATATATGATTAAGAATCAAAACCTTGAAAGTATAAAACTTACAAGGATACTTAACTTTGTCTAACAATTAGATCGACAAGACTCGAGTCATAACTAATCCCTCTAAACCCCTAAATCCTAACAATACAACAAAAGCGACTAACTAGAGTCGAACTCGAGCCGAAAAGCCAGCATTCAACCACTTGACCAAAGACACTTCGGCGTAAAGTGAATTAATAAAAGATTCCCAACTTGAGAATTGGACCCAATGGGATCTTTCATGATGACAAAATATCAAAAGCTGTAAACCATTTAAGGGCTCACACACATGAAATTGAAAGGAACATTACAACCAAAAAGCTAATAATGTCCCAAGCATCCATAAGAAGAAAAAAATTTAAAAATCCACCAAGAAATTTGTTCATTAAACATGAACCCACCAAAACATTAAACCCCACTCAAGTTTCCTTAAATAGAAGATTTGACATGATTGAAACTTAAATTCAAATGGGGTCATTAGCCTAACAATCTTTCAATAGAATGATTTGGTTTACTTACATGATGTGAGAATCAGACCAAAGGATACTGTATTGATGAAAATCTTCAGTTGGATCAAACCAGAGATTATATCTTTCTTCTCTTCCTAAATGAGTACTTCCATTACCATAAATATTTGTCTGAATCCTCCATTCTTTTCCTCTAATGTTACCTAAAAACTCAAAATCAATCTCATCATGATTCTTCTCATACATATCTCCATT
This sequence comes from Lepidium aucheri, assembly GCA_900406435.1. NCBI lineage: Eukaryota > Viridiplantae > Streptophyta > Magnoliopsida > Brassicales > Brassicaceae > Lepidium > Lepidium aucheri. The sequence goes on from OVBA01000787.1 coordinate 27,539, forward strand.
TGACATCTGAAATCATCAAAACAAGAAGAAAAATCATCACAATAGTGAAAATTAATTAATAAATTTAAGATGGAAAATCTGAATAAAGAACTTACATAAAAGGCAACAACAACACCAGCTGAATAATCAGAAGGTAATTTAATTGAAGCACTGAAGAATCCATGCAAGTAAAGATCATTTGAAGCAAAACCAGAACCTGAAAACAAAGCAAAATCATCACTAAACCGGAATAAACCATTGAAATATCAGAAAAATTAGAAAAACAGAGACTATACCGGTTCTTTCATCAAGAGTTAACCGGACAGATTTACCATCTTTATGAACAAACAAATTCTTATCACCAAAAAGTTGAGTGTAACTTTCTTCAAAAGATGTAATTGGAAGGTTTTGCAAACCAAATCCAGAAGCTAAACCGGAAAACAAAGACATGAAAATTAAGAAACTACACAAAGTCTCCATCTTTAAATCGTATTTGAAGTACCCAAAAATGTTTCTGTGTGTATATAATTTGTAAGAGAAAGAGAGAGCTTAAAGAGATAACAGAGCTTGCGTATGAAAGCTGTGGAGGTTTAGAGAGAGAGAGACTAATGAGAGAAGAAGATGAATATGGTTTCCATCTGGCTTTTGGGTGGTTTATATTTTCGAGTTTTTTTTTTTGGAAGATTATATTTATTTCTAAATAAAATTTGAAATATATTTCTTTCCATAAATATAATTGTTTTTTAAAAAATTACGCGGTGTCATTACCAGACAACAGGATCTTTAACGAATTCTCAATAATTATAAAAAATCTTAAATTGATTTTAATATTATTTGTTTTGGATATATTGTTAACTGAGTATACTAAGTTTCCAAAATTTAGTGAATTTTATATTTGTCAAAATTTAATGGCAAAATTATAACAAAACATGTTCACTAATACATTTTTGAATTTTAAAGATATTTGTTTTTCTACTGAAAATGGGTGATACAATAGTCAATGGTCATTTTACAAATATTTAGGTATCATAGTTCGATTCTTTATTATATATGGAGAAAAAACTGACTTTAGAATATAATTTTTAATTATTGATTGGTTCTTGTTAATCTAATTATAAGAGTAAAGTTGAATATATATATATATATATGTTTTTTTTGTTATATGTATTTTTTTTTGTCAACTGTTATATGTATTTTATTCAATTTAATAATTCATTAAATTTGCAATAAGAGTAATGACTTTGAGTACGTGTCAAAAAAAGTTTCTTTATGCAATACTAAATTGAAAGTTTGACAAAAATATAAAGTTGGTAATTGGTAATGATCCTAAATCATTGCCATAATAAATTTATTTTATTTTGCAGACGAAAAATATCCTAATGTGCAACTATATTTCAACTCTAATAATAATGTACAAATGTTTAATTATTGATAATATATATACTAAAAGACTATGAGAGAAAAAACAAAGAGAAGCAAGAAAGCATAAGAGGTTTTGCTTCTTACACATGTGTCCCGACAAATAGTCACAGGTGCTGTGTCAGCTCTATTCAACCAACACTTCAATTTTTATTTCAGACATTACAAATTATGTAACCGAAAAAAAAAATTCTTAATATTACAAAATCTTTAATGATATATGAGAAATTTGTTTTAAAATTTGTTTGGCTTTGTAGAGGTTTCTTTGAGAAGGGATAAAGTGCAAAATACAAATAAAACTAAAAAAATACAAACCGAAAAAGAAAAGAATTTTTTAACAAAAAACAAAAAAAAAAGAAAAAGAAAAGAATATAAATTTTATAAATTGTTTATAAAAAGGAGTGGACCATAGATCTCACCTCGAAGACAAACGGTGTACATTTTAAGGAAAGGTGAATCATTAGGGATTAAAAAACAATTTATTTCGAGACTTTCGGGGTCAAAAATAAAAGGCGTATCATTGAATTTTCAATTTTTTTAATTAATATTAGTGGTATTATTATTTTTTGTTAAAATAAATAAATTAAATTAATTGAAATTTCCCATAAAGCGCATAACGGAGGTCGGATTGGGCTAACCGCCCCAATACGCCGTCCCTTTGTTAATTCTCTAAAATACCCTTTTAATTGATCAAATAACGGATTTGCCACCGGTGTCAATATGAGCTACTAGCTCATGAGCAGGTTCAGATCAGCTCAATTTTATGTGAACATAAATTATGTTTTTAGGCTCACTTAATAAATAAGGTAAATGATTTGAACCTATTATAGCTCGCGAGTTATACGAGCAGAGCTTTAATGAGTCTGAGCTAGCTCACGAGCTCCATTTTTTTTAACTTAAATAAAAAATTTCTTTCTAAAAAATATAAAGTATCTAAAAAGTTTTATAAAAATTAGAAATATTTTATTCAAAAGTTTTTCTAAAAAAATATAAATATATATTAAATCATCATTCTTACAAAATTCACAAATGAGTAATCTCAAGTTAGGCTTTTATAGTTCTTATCTTTGAACTTTGTTTTTAATAGTAGCTAATTCTACTTGAATATTTTAAAAATTTACAATATTATTATCGATATTATTATCAATATTATTATATTATATTTGTTGGATATTAGTTCACGAGCTAAATCATTTAGCTTACGATATAAATAATCTTAATATGATCTTATATTTAAAACTTATTTAATGAATAAGTTGAGCTGAACTAGCTCACTTAACATTCGAGCTAATTGCGAGTTAAGCTAAGTTGAGTGAACTAGCTTATTATAACACTCCTAATTGCTACATCGTGTAGTGAGTGGTATTTTGGTAAATAAGTCTGACATCAAGAGGACAATAAGACATTTGTAACGGTACAATACATAAATACTGTATAGTAGTAGTATTATTTTAAAACGCAGCTCCATCGAATGAGAATCGCGTGAAGGAAACGCGGGTATTAAATATTGAAACGTGGATTAAAACATTGCGTTTTGGCGCCGCGGTTTTGTGCCAATGAATTCACTCTGTAAAACGGTGTCGTAGTATAAGTGTCACAATGAGCTAGAGGTCAAACACAAGTTTCGTTGTAATACTAGAAAAATATTTAGGGAAAGCAAAACAACTGCCGTAACAAGTAAGAAATGTCGTAACCAAATTTAAAAAGCAATTGCGTAATGAAGAAAAATTGTTATAAGTATATTTATCTTGCTTCTCCTGATATTTGGGTATAGTCGAACTTAGAACAACGATCTACTCGAGTTCGAGTCACTCGGAATATCAAAAAAGACAAAAAATGAATTTTTACAAGTATTAATAATACTTATAGCAATCATATCAGTATCTTTTTAAAAAGTAGAAATATATTCTAAACAATTATTTCACAAAAAAGTATTTTATGTTACATAGTTAAAATAAACTAATTTTTTATTTAAAAAAATTATTATTTTTTTTTAATTAAATGCTAAGATAAAGTGGTGAAATTTTTATTGAGAAAACAAAAAGCAAAAAATTTCTTAATAGTTGTGCATTCAAGCAAAACAACTTATAAGATAAAGATATTTATTATACAAAACCATATTAAATAAAGATATTTATTTCTAATGAATGATATAATTAAAATTAACGAGGTGTGGCTAAAGTATTTTTAATACTACTTTTTGTTGTAAATTATAAAGTGTTTAATAATTTTTTATTTTAATTGTATATGGTGTTTTACAGATTTAATGAATTCGATATGATTTTCAGTATTCTGTATTATTGTATATAGTTTAATTGAAGTATATTTAAGTAGAATATTAAATGATTTGATAGTGGGAATGGTTCATTTACAAATCTTCAAACATAATTCGATCCTTTGTGGAAGAAAAAAAGAGTAATTATTAATGTTCTTCTTCTTTTTTCTGGTTAATACCCGCGTCAGATGGGTCCAATATTTCACGCGTAAATATATAATAATAATAATTATTCTTTTCTCAGTGTATAATAATTACTGTTTATTTCAGTATTATTCCTATTAACTTCATAAAAAAAATCAAGTAATTATTAATGTTCATGTATTGATTCATATTATTACAACGGTCATCGTCTCAACTAGTAAGCTAGGTGCAATTTAGTGGAAAGAAAAGTATAAAGGCTAACGTGTACGGGGTTTAACATGTGAATCTAAAATATTATATATGTAAAGATCCCAATGTGGAATATTCACGTGAGACTTTTGCATGGCTCTAATCAATCCCCACGGATTCAGAACCAATCACAGCCGTTCATTTCTGCATGGGGATCTTTTTTTTTCTTTTTTTAGCAACAAATGTTTTAATACGAATAAAAAAATGAAAAATAATATTTAATAATATATTGCATATTTGATATAATTCATTCATATGTTTTATACTAATAGGTGAGCATAGTTAATTATAAACTTTAGCATGTCCATATGTTTTTATATATTTGAAATGTAGTTGTATTTATGAGCCAAAATATTTTTCAAATTAGTTGTGATTGTGACACCCGGGTTACCTTATTATTAATAATAATAATAATAATAATAATAATAATAATAATAATAATAATAATAATAATAGATTGTTTGGGAAATAAAACTAATATACAAAAATATGTGTGCACGTGATTTACATAAACGAGGAGAGATAAATTAGGTTAAATAGGTTTGATCAGTGAAACTCAATCCACTTGTAGATTCTTTAATTAATATCTTAACTAAAGAGTCTGAAGTAAACGAACACAGTGCCACTTGTGTTTTGTCAAGAAGCTGAAATGACGGAAATGCCCTTGTCAGTGAAGTCATATTACTTGTCTCGGTTGGATTCTCCTTTACAACCAACCTCTTTTGTCTTATTGCATACCAAATCAATTCATATTTTATCTCAGTTACATAATTTTATAAATCTTTTATTTTTCTTTCCAAAAACTAATAATAATATTGCCGTCAAACTTATGTATAAATATATAATTTGCAACCAAATTATAGCCATTTTCGGTTATAAAAATAACATAGTATATTTATGTAAGAAATTCCCATGCCGTCTAGTCTCTCCGTTTCATAATAATTGTCGTTTTAGGATTATTTTTTTGTTTCAAAATAAGTGTCATTTTAGATTTACGATGTAATTTTTAGCATAAATAGTCTAATTTAACCTTATTATTAACCAATAAGAAAAAAAAAATCAAAAGTCAACAAATTTTTAGAGGTATAATAGAGTTTTAATATGTTTTCTTAATTTGTATGCAAAATGGTAGAATGACATTTATTATGAAACGGAATGAGTGCAATATAACATATAATATTCATTTAACAGAAATGTTTTATTAATATGGTTTTTAATCTGCATTTGGGGATATATGATTTGTTAATATTTAACATTTTCTTATGAGTGAGTATATTTTGAGAAACTTTAATAATAGTTCCGACATAGTCGGTTAAGAACCATTCCTAATGTGGTGTATGAATATTAAATAATAATTCGTGACACAAACGACAAATGATAAAGCAATAAGCATGTGATTACATATTGTTATAATTTAGATCAATATTGTTATATATGCAATGCATCATGTGAATAATTATTGCTTTGTATTTAGCTAACATGTTCCTGGTCATATATACCAATATAATCATATCTTAAACAAATATTTATATACTGCAATAGAATGAATGATCATTGATTTCTCTCCAACGGTTTTATCATTATAACTCGAATTTTGGATAAGCAAAAAAAATAATAACCAAAATGAATTTAACTGAATTAACCGATCACAAACCTAACTGAATCTAAATTATATTAATCTGAATAAAACAAACCAAAATTTATGAAAGTTATGAAACATAAAAAGATATGTTCTTAATATATGGAAAGTATACCATCTTAATTAAAATTAGTTGTATATTTTTTGTTTTTCTTTTATTTTTTACTTTGATAAATACTTAATTTGATCATGAATATAAATTATTTTTTAGAACTTACAAAAATCTAATCCAAACATAAAACCAAATCAAGTCACATTGGTTTTTATTTTTTGTCAACAAATATCTATTTGATCGATAAAACATAATCTATATCATAGCTTTCCAACTGAAATTAGGTGGAATTCAAACTTTCCACCTAATGTCTAACCAAATCCGGTTCTGAGTTTTTGAAAGCCGAAAGCGAAGAAAAAAATTGGGGCTGCTTCGTTAAACATATTTAAGTTTAATTATATAATTATTCTATTTGTTTAAATTTCTTGTTCCTATTAAATTTCAAAAAATGAAAAAATGATGTAGTTGTATTTTGAACTTTGATCACTTCCCAAAAGACACATATACCACTAAACTAAATGAATAATATTGTACTTTAGAATCGAAAAATTTCTTATATTTTTGGGACCTAAATTTTTTTTTATATTTTTGGGGTTGGAAGCGGGTGCTTCTTTCACGGTTGGACCTGTGCCAACAACATGTTTTTTTGGCAATATTTAATCAGAATAGAGCAATTTTTTAAAAAACTCAAACAGTCCAAAATCCAAATAAATTAACCCTAACTGATTAATGAATGTCCCCTTCTTCTACTATGTGATGTAATTAAGTTAAGCATCCTCGTAAATTGTTCTTTTTATTATGAACAGTAATACAATAGCTTACAAACTCAGTATTCTCTCACGTAATTCGAGTTCCATTTAAAATAATAAAAAATGAGTATTTAATTACTTTGTTTATTATTATTAATCATATACATATTATGCAAGTGGATGGATTTAAAATCATCAGATTCCGCCGAACCAATGGGCAATGAGACCACAAAAAAGTATGTAGTGTAGTGGGGTGCAATTTCTTTTAATAACATATGTATAGTAGATGAATTATTAAATGTTGTATTATTATATTTTGTGCCTAGAGAATTTTGGTTCTATCTTCGTAGGTCCGTTTCTCATCATATATTCCCGACATCGATCACAAACATACAATGCAAATCTTCCTTCCAACCACTGCATCTGTATCAAATTTTTGTATATATTACTTTATGGTTTGAATCTTTTTTTTGTTACCAAATTTATATTGCTCAAAACGGTTTGGAGCCAAAGAAAAAATATAAAATGTTTCTCGAGACAAGAAGCTTACATTACGACCCAAACAATCAGATTTAGAATTTAAATGACATAATATATTTCCAATGATAATATTTTAAAAGTTTTTATTATATATGTTTGTGGTGAGATTAGCACAAGGTTTATTTATTAAAACTAGGTAGAGGTTATAACGTGAGTTTAGATTCTCAATTTCAAGTGACAAACACAATTACAAAGTATCTACATTCTAGAGAGAAAATGATGTTCAAATGCGTGCTCGGCATAGCCTTGGCTTCCTTTTATAACCAAGATCTTTTAAGCAATTCTGCCGACCTATCAGATCGGCCATGATGACCTATCATCGTAACATGTGGGTTCTTGACTAGAGTATCATTATTTTTAGGCTTGCTCGCCGAGTTACTGAGTTGTTGGGTTGCTCCCTACTACATTAAATATTCATTAAACGACTATACCTGCTTATTATTATGTTCTATCAATGCATTAAATGCGTTGTAGGATGTCGCAGATGGATATTATGGTATTTGGCACATGACGTGTTGGTGATGACGCCGAGATGGTTTTGTACGAGACTGTCTAAGATTTATACTTGCTGACTTATGCCAAGTAAACTTTTGCGTCATGACGGGTTGGTGTAGGATGTTCTGGGTCTGTCGAAGCCATATGGGTTGTACTATGCGGGTAAGGCCTATCTCCAACAATATTAGCTATGCATGTTTTTGTTAAATTTGATATAAAGTTTATAAGTTATATGTATCTAGATAATTTGTTAAATTTGAAAATTTTGTGGCAAAATTGATGTGCTAGACGATATAATATAGTCATATTATTAAACGCAGATTTTAGCTTTTGTTTTGAATTCCATGTTGGTATTTTAGATGCTTATATTTGGAAGTATATCGATAAAACATAATAACAATGACTTTTTTTGTAGTTCCTTTATATGTTTCTTTACGTGAGTGGCTAAGTGCTAGTGGATGAATACTTATGATTCAGCAGTAGGGTTCATCACATTAATATTGGATGATTTCATACCAAATCATTACCTTTTTATCTCTAAAATTATACTTTGAAAACGTTCATAATAACTCTGCCATCATCAATATGATCTTATCCTAGTCTCTTCGTAAACATCCCATAGATTTGAACAATACAGAAAAGTTAACATGATTTTTATACAAAAAAAAAATGGACCAAAGTTTTTGATAGCAAAAAATATGATCCTACCCAATCAAGTACTATTAGTAGTAGAAACAATTTGGAACAAAACATATATTTGTCGGTCTTAAATTTGATTTTTATCGGAAACTAAATTGTTGTTATTTGGTTAGAAAAATTAATGATGAGTATATGTTTTATGTTTCATTACAAAAACTCGAGCCAAACTAGTTATTGGTATTGTTTCGGATCTCGGTTTATATATTTTCAGTTAACAAAAAAAAATAATGGTCTTACCAAGTTTATTTATTTAATCTCTGAATGGATCAACCAAAAAAATTAATTAGGTATAATATTGGAATCTTCATTTGTTATGATGCTGTGTATATATATATATATATATATATTGATTTCTTTTATTTGTTAATTTAGTTTGTAAGTTAATCACTATTTTAGAATTTGACAGATTACTTATAAACCCTAGTTGTTTTTTGTTTTCTTTACTATATATATGGATTATAAATTGACATGATATAATAATGTCGTTGTATGTAGTTAGAGTTACGTGCAAGTAACTTAAATGAAATAAAATCTTTAGTAGAGATCGATATAGACAGCTAAAGATAAGTGTGAAGTTAGATAATTCTGTTTATTTATTTATTTTTATTTATTTATTTTTGATAACTTGTTTATTTTTTGTTTTGTGGATGTGAATTTGTCTCATTGTCAAATTGCTAAATTATCACTTTCGAACCATTATGCATGACAAGCTCCTAATCCTCGTGACGATTTTGATTTTATACAAAACAAAATATTGAGAAGAGCAAAGCCATAAAATCGATTCCATGATATAATCAATGAAGCTTCTTTTTTATTAAAACATATATTTATATATTTATCTTATCCATAGCTTGAAATGTAGCTCGTGTGGACCATAAACACTTATGGGTCCATTTGTATGTATGTCCTAAAAGTCAAAACATCAATCCTCAAAGTTCGAATTTGCATCTTACAAAATATAAATTGTTTGTGTACTAATATTATATATATATATATATGGTATTGGTTTTTAGTTATATTTAATGTTGATTTTATGTCATCAGGATTAATCAAGTAACTTCTTAAATAGGGCACGATGGGTCCGTGCAACCTAACAACAGAAAAAGAAAGTTCGAAAATTATATTTACAAATTATATAAAAATGCACATAAATTGAAATACAATTGTATTATTAATTAGTTTCAAATTAATCTATCCTAAAAGATTTTTTATTGACAGTATTTCAACAAAAATTCTTTCAAATTTTGACAATATTCAGACAAAATAATAGATATGTCGCAAATTTCTTACAAATTCTCGATAAAATAATTTTCTAACTAGAATTTTTCGGTTGTTGATTTTATCGTCAAAAATATCATCATATTTTATGGTTTTTTAGTAGTTTTCTATTCATAAAGAAAATAGATTTTTATTTATATCATGTAACTAATGATATAAATTTAGTAACACAGTTTATTGATTTCATTTGACAAAATAAATCAGGATTAATCAAGGGGAAAAAAAACTAAGAAAAGTAGATGCAGCTTCATGACAGCTGTGGACCAAACTATTAGGCAGATTATCTAATTTCATTAATATTTTCGTATTAAAGATGATAATAAGATTACTAATTAATGTTTATTGTTGCATTAGTGGATGATTATGTAAACAAAAAATTATCAAACCAAAAATCATTACTTAACATCAGTACTGCTTAATCTCCTTTATAAAAGTAAATTTTTTTTTTTCAATATTGGATCGATCTATAACCTAAAGTCCATCTTTAAAATCTATTTTTAAGCTACTATAATACAGTGGATAAGAATCAAACCCTAATGTCAAGTTATTAGTTGGATTATCTAATCACCAAACTGCGAACAATTCAATAAGTAATTTTTGTTTAATGATCATTAATTAGAATTTGAAGAAAAAAAATACTATGATTTACGAATAAAAATTAAGAAGAGTGCTTTGAGAATTGTGGCAAATACAGTGACAAGCACTGTTGAGTCACCAAAAACCACTATAGAACCATTATCTCTTAATTAACATTACATATTGGTATATTAGTCATCATTTAAAATCATATAGTATTGTATTATATTTACTTGTTTGTGACTGGTTAGTAGTAAGAATCATTAAACAACAATATATATATTTTGTTCAACAACAAACAATATATATATTTTGTTCAACAACAAACAATATATATATTTCAATTATTGTTCCTTTTTTATACATTGTAAAGTTAAGCAAATTGGTATGAGAATTTACACGAATTGAGGCCCATTTAGATTAAAACTGAGAGGACACCATATAAATAAAGGAGAACATCAAGCCCAATGGAGCCCATGATTTTAATATATCAACAATATTTGTATAAGGCCTTTAATAGATAGCTATATAAGCCCAATATGAGATACTTGCCCAAATATATCAAGCCCAATAGAGCCCATGATTTTAATATAAATAATATTTGTAATTTTGTATAGTGTTTGCATAGTAAATGCTTATAAGGCCTTTAGTAGATAGCTATCTAAGCCCAATATGAGATACTTGCCCAATTACAGAATCTCATATAAAATCCCTTACTTCAACTTAGGCTAATTAAGTAATGTAGATATTAATTTACATATAAATACATTACCTATTTTGTTGATATTAGTGGTGGATGAATTTTTTATTCAACTAATTTTGTCTAAAATCACTCAGATATAAATAATATAAAAACATTTTATTAAAATACCAATATCAATAACAATTAAGAGCAAGTGACATTTAGTCTAGTGGCTGATGGTAAGTCCACTAAAGACAGACACACATGCACCAAAGATTGAGTCCTATCACCTACAAGATTTATGTAAGAATTTGGATAATGGACCAGCCTTTGTGGCCCATATTAATATTACCATTGACAAAAAATAACAATTAAGATAAAAAAATATCAAAATATATAAAATACAAATAAAAGGTAATTATTCCAATTCTACATGCATCAATTGGTAACAATATTTTTGTATAAATTTATCTAACAGCATTGTCGAGCTACTCTAACTCTGGTGGTTAGGATAATCTAGTTAATGCCTTGATATTAGGATTTAATTCTTATCGCTACATTATGATAATTCAAAAAGAGAGTTTGGGGTAGTGTTTATACTATGCATCGGTCTTATCCATCTAATGTACAAAAAAAACTTTTGAGCATTCAATGTGTTGTTTACAATTATAGACAATCTAGATTCTTAAAAACAAAAATGTTATATTTTGTGTGTCATATTGAGAGTGAAATATTTGTATTCTTTCACCTAATAACAAATAACTTTGATGGGTCAAAGAATCATTTGATCGATGTTGATTTATGAGTGATAATTATAGTATAAACATAAGATATCATATTAAATGAATGTAGTTGATCTTATCTCTATAGAATATTCTATTTCGACTTTTGAATTACGATTGATTGAGATAGTAATTATTAAATCTTGATTGTTTATATAAAAAGCCTTTGTGAAATTAAATACAATAACACACTAGTCTACTTTTTTGACTCTTGATAAGTGATCACTTTGTGGTAATAGTGAACAAAGAAAAATAGTTAAATACTTTGTATCAAATTATTAAAACAAATAATAACCAAATTAATTTATTGAAATACATGGTTGGTTTTGGTATTATGTATATAACTTAATTAGTTAAAAAATGAAGTGATTATTTGTTGAGCATGTGAGCAAAAAATAATTCGAGAGTAATACAAATATTTAGCTATAGAATATGTTACAAATCTTATAAAAACTAAATAAAAGAAGATTAGTTTTTAACCACAAAAATAATTTAAAGATATAAAGTCAACATAAATAATCACACATGGCCGACAAACATTTTGTTAGCACCACTTCCTCTTTGTGTACGACTACCTTTTATTTTCCCTATTTGTGTATATTACTACTAAAATCCAAATCTTCTAGTTTTTACATTTTTTTGAGAAAAAAGATTCATAATAAAAGAATTAGACGAAAAAACAAAAAGATGTTTACATATATATATATATCTATATATATATATATATATATGTATACATATAAATGTCAATACCAAACCCATCATTTTTCAAAGATACTTTTAGGTAATAATGTTTGAAACGATTGTTTTGAAAAAAATAAGCAGCTGAAATGAAAATCGTTTGAAACAACTGATTGAAAATAACGGTTGACAAAAAAGATCTTCAAACAAAAATTATTTAAATATTAATGTTGATAAGTAACACTGCAATGATTGAATAGTATAATGAGAATAAATTTATTATGTAAAATTTGATTTAAATAATTATTCTAAAACTCAATAATATATAGTTAAACATTGTATATAAACAAATATGTAGATTATGATTACTATATTTAAAATAATATTTTTATATTAGTAAATGACAACTTTTTCAATGTAGAATAATTTGTTTCTTGAATTATAATGTAAGTTATATACTCTTTATTTAATCATAATTTTTTTCTTAAATTATAATGTAATCATAATTATGTATAAAATATAAAAATGAATGGTTGTTTTTATTACAAACGATAGTCGTTTCCCAAACGATCGTAAATCACTTTATTTACAAACAACCTAAATAAATTTAAACGATCTTTTGTAAACGACCATTTAAAAAATGTCGTTTGCATAAAATTTTTTCAAACAAAGTGTTGATTAGTAGCAAAATAAGTATATTATTTGCAAACAATTTTTTAAAGGTAGCCAAATCGAATCCTTAGTAAATAAAAAAATATAACTACACTTACTAATATAAATTATGTTTTTTTATCGAACAAATTTTTTTAATGCATTGACTTATATTATATATTCACTCTATATATTTGTTTTCTTTGTTAGGTGTTAAACATGCTTATCAAATTTATATCTTTTTTTAACATTAGTCAACAAAAGTTATATATCTTTTGAATTCTACAATCCCACTAACAAAAAAAAATTAATGATATTTTTTGCTCGTTTTGATCATTAAAAAATCTTTACATAAATTATCAAAAAAGAAAAAATTCTTCACAAATTCTCAAATCACAAATTTCTATAATCTTTTTCCCAAAGTGATGCAATATAGTCTTAAGGATTACAAGTGGATTTATAATGGGCTTAAGAATCAGGCCCATATTATACAGTGTAATTTCGTAATTACTTACCTAAGATAGGGGTAATTTAGGTAAATGTTTATGGGGCCAGATCTGCGCTTTGTCGCGATGTCATTATCGCGAAGATATGCGATAGCGACTTCGTACAGAGTCTCTCACTCACCTATTTTTTTTTGTTTTTGTGCTTTTTTTTTAATAAATATATTTTTACAACGTTTGCTTTCTAAATTTATTAAAAACACTCTAAAATAAATAATTAGTTTGTAAAGACAACGACAATTACTTAATTTTTTTTTTCTCTCAACATGTTACATGTTACTCTAAATTTTAGTTAATCATTTTAGTTAATTATTAATCGATTGACATATAAATTATATGAAAAACCAAAGTGGTTGCATATTTATAATTGGTGTATTTAAATACCTAAAGATTAAAATGTAATTAATAGTTATGTCACCAAGTTAAGCTTAGTGGTTTCGATTTTTGGTTTGGGATAGCATATTATCGAGTCTATACTTTTATTTTTTTAATGTAGGATTCACGTTGTAGATTTTTTGACTATAAATTTTTACTTTTATATAAAATTCATAAATTTTGGTTCTAAGATTTTGAATTTTTACCACAAAAATATTTAATAAATAAAAAATTGACTTTCTATAGCAACATAGACCAAAAGTTAACCTAGAACATAATTAATTTAATTTCAATATTCTGAAAAATGTTTGCTCTATAGAACAACCAGAACTATTGCCAAACCCTATATTTAAAGTTCTTAGTCTAATTATTTCCAAGATTTATATATGTTTTTTTTTGTCGGCTTCCAAGTTTTATATTTTAACTTCATTTTAATGATTAGGATGATCCAACTAATAATTTGATACTAGAGTTCGATTCTTATTCGCTGCATTATGGTAACTTTAAAAAAAAAGTTTAAAGGTGAGTTTAAGGTTATAAATTGGGTTTTATCGATCCAATGTTAGAAAAAAACATAATTTTAGGAAAATTTTCATTTTTCGCAAGATTATCCAAAATTCTGACGACAAAGAAACTGTAGTTAATGAAACAAACAAAAAGATTGTGTTTAATTAAGATAGTTTAATTAATAAGACAAAGGTAGTGTTGTATCATAATTACATCTATTTCCAATAATAATGTTAATTTTGAGGACATTTGAGTGAAATAACTTTTGTTGGATGAATGGATCATATCATTCACCATTAAGAAAAAATGTCCAAAACTTTTCATCTTCAAAGTTGGACTCAAGTTAGAGAGAGAAAAAAAAAGTTAGCTACAGAGATGTTCAGAGCAAAAACGTTGATATAGATTGAGAGAGAGAGAGACAACAAATCGTATCTCAGGAAAATCTAAAAAATTCGATTCAATTTTTTACTTTTTAAAGCAATAAAATCTCATCAAAACAATAACATAAACAAGAAGAAGAAGAAGAAAGAGCTCAAAAAATGAAATAGTTATGAGAAGTGATTTTGTGTTTAATAATGCAATGTTTAATCCTTTCACAACTCATTACAGGTAATTTAAAAAATCATTATTTTCCATGTGCAATTCTCGAAAGTTTCGGTTTTTGCTTCGTTGTTCTTCTTCTCTGTGTGTGTTGTTTCTTAGTTTTAGTCAAAGCTTCATAATTTTATTGTTTTTTTTTTGTTGGATTTGAGACAATGAACATAGCTGTGTTCTTTGTTCCGAGAAGAAACAACAATAACATTCACGCCTGTAAAGAAACTTATGATTAGTGTTGTTTTTTAATTAATTTAATCTGACATTAATGAAAATTTTAAATTGGTTTTTAATTCTTCTCTGTAGAAACCTTTGGAAACTGAGCAAAGTTTGCATCTTTTGAGAACCATGCGTTGAGTTTTTTTCTTCTTCTGGGTTTCCTTTTTCCTTGAATTTGCAAAAACTTGTACACAGGTTTCTAGGGTTTGTTTTATAATCACGCAAAACAATGTTTTTGGTAAAATTTCTAATGATTTCACTACGCATGCTTATGGTTATATGACTGTAGCAAACCAAAAACTAACATTTGTTTTTTTGTTCGTTGTTGTGTAGCTCAGCTATGAACTGGGGACTAAACAATCATCAAGGATTAGAAATCCCAGAGGAAGAACAGAAAACAGGAATTTCTGATTCTGAGTCACTGGAAAAAGTGAAGATCAGAGAGTTTTATCAACCTAGGAAGATTGATTTTTGGAGGTCTGGTTTAATGGGTTTTGCTAAGATGCAGCAGCAACAACATTCAGTTGTGGTGAAGATGAAGAGTAATACTGATCAGATGGGTAATAAAAAAGGGTCAACTTTTATACAGGAACATCGAGCTTTGTTACCAAAAGCTATGATTATGTGGATCATAGTTGTTGGGTTAATAAGTTGTTGGATTTATCATCGGATGGATTATGCTAATAAGATTAGAAGAGAAGAGGTTTTGGTGAGCATGTGTGATCAAAGAGCTAGAATGTTGCAGGATCAGTTTAGTGTTAGTGTTAATCATGTTCATGCTTTGGCTATTCTCGTCTCCACTTTTCATTACCACAAGAATCCATCTGCCATTGATCAGGTTAGTATGTGGCTTTTAGGGAAAAATTGGAGCTGCTAGATTCATAACTGAAAAGTTGACTTTTCTTGGAACCAGAAAATTTTGAGATTCATTTGGTTTTGTGGTGATATTGTGCAGGATACATTTGCGGAATACACGGCAAGAACAGCATTTGAAAGACCGTTGCTAAGTGGAGTAGCTTATGCAGAGAAAGTTGTGAATTTTGAGAGGGAAATGTTTGAGCGTCAGCACAATTGGGGTATAAAGACAATGGAGAGAGAGCCTTCACCAGTTAGGGATGAGTATGCTCCTGTCATATTCTCTCAAGATAGTGTCTCTTACCTTGAGTCACTTGATATGATGTCAGGCGAGGTAATGTAATTAATATTCACTTCTGGTTTCTATATTTTGGTTCTGTGTCTACCTACGCAGCTTCTGAAATTTAGCTTGTTTTTGTGCAGGAGGATCGTGAGAACATTCTAAGAGCTAGAGAAACTGGAAAAGCTGTCTTGACAAGCCCTTTTAGGTTGTTGGGTTCTCACCATCTTGGAGTAGTGTTGACATTTCCTGTCTATAAATCATCTCTTCCTGAAAATCCTTCTATCCAAGAGCGTATTGCAGCCACTGCAGGGTAAAGTTCTCAAATCTCCATTTTCAAGATTAGTTTATGCTTGTGTGATCATGTAAAACAGAAAGAGCTTTAGAGATTTCAAGTTATGAGTGCGGTCATGTAAAAATTGATGCTTAAACTTGAAATGTAGGTATCTTGGTGGTGCATTTGATGTGGAGTCTCTTGTTGAGAATTTACTTGGTCAGCTTGCTGGTAACCAAGCAATAGTTGTGCACGTCTATGATATTACCAATGCATCAGATCCACTTGTCATGTATGGCAATCAAGATGAAGAAGGGGATACTTCTCTCGCTCATGAGAGCAAGCTCGATTTCGGAGACCCTTTCAGGAAACATAAGATGATATGCAGGTACCACACGTAAGATCTTTAAGCTAATATACTTTCTGATATTTAATAACTGATTTGGTTTGAACATATTCTGAGTGCAGGTACCTCCAAAAAGCACCAATCCAGTTGAATGTGCTCACAACTGTGCCACCGTTCTTTCTGATTGGTGTCTTGGTGGGTTATATACTGTATGGTGCAGCTGTGCACATAGTAAAAGTCGAAGATGATTTCCATGAAATGCAAGAGCTTAAAGTCAGAGCAGAAGCTGCTGATGTTGCCAAATCACAGTTTCTTGCCACTGTGTCTCACGAAATCAGGACACCAATGAATGGCATTCTCGGTACTCTACCTTCAAACAAGAATCAGTACTATTGCTTTCATCTTTGGTTTCTCAATCTGTCTCACTGATTTTGGTTTTTATTTTTTCTGCAGGAATGCTTGCTATGCTTCTAGATACAGAACTTAGCTCAACACAGAGAGATTATGCTCAAACTGCGCAAGTATGCGGTAAAGCCTTGATTGCATTGATAAATGAGGTTCTCGATCGTGCCAAAATCGAAGCTGGAAAGCTAGAATTGGAATCTGTACCTTTTGATATCCGTTCAATATTAGATGATGTCCTTTCTCTATTCTCTGAGGAGTCAAGGAACAAAGGCATTGAGGTAAGTTTTTAATCCTAGAAAATAGAGAAAAACGTTTTGGAGTTTGTTGCTGCTGATTTCTTGATTTCAAATTTGGCAGCTTGCGGTTTTTGTTTCAGACAAAGTACCTGCAATAGTCAAAGGAGATTCTGGGAGGTTCAGACAGATAATCATAAACCTTGTCGGAAATTCGGTTAAAGTTAGTTCCCTTTTCCCATGTTTTTGTTCTCTGGTGAAAATGGATTTTTGTTTGATCAATGTGTTTGTTTTTACAGTTCACAGAGAAAGGACATATCTTTGTTAAAGTCCATCTAGCAGAACAATCAAAAGATGAAACTGAACAGAAATCCGCATTGAACGGAGGTGTGTCTGAAGAAATGATTGTTGCCACCAAACCATCAAGTTACAACACTTTGAGTGGTTACGAAGCTGCTGATGGTCGGAATAGCTGGGATTCATTCAAGCATTTGGTATCCGAGGAGGAGTTGTTATCAGACTTTGACAGTTCCAGTAATGTTAGGCTTATGGTTTCAATCGAAGACACAGGTATTGGAATCCCTTTAGTTGCGCAAGGGCGGGTTTTTATGCCATTTATGCAAGCTGATAGCTCGACTTCAAGAAACTATGGAGGTACAGGGATTGGTTTGAGTATAAGCAAGTGTCTTGTCGAACTTATGCGCGGTCAGATAAATTTCATAAGCCGGCCTCATATTGGAAGCACGTTCTGGTTCACAGCAGTTTTAGAGAAATGCGACAAATGCAGTGCGATAAACCATTCGAAGAAACCTAATGTGGAGCATCTGCCTTCTACTTTTAAAGGAATGAGAGCTATAGTTGTTGATGCTAAGCCAGTTAGAGCTGCAGTTACTAGATACCATATGAAAAGACTTGGAATCCATGTTGATATTGTGAAAAGCCTCAAAACTGCGGTTACTGCAGCTGCTGCATTTGGAAAAAACGGTTCTTCTCTCCCATCCGGGTAAAACATTGAAAGCTTCAATATTATCTTTCATTTTTGTTACTTAACTGAAGTTTGATTTGATTAGAAACAACTTGGTTTTTCTATGCCATTTGCAGAACAACAAAACCGCAACTGGATATGATCTTAGTAGAAAAAGATTCATGGATTTCAACTGAAGATATCAGCGACCAAGAGATACGCCAATTGAATACAAGAACCAATGGAAACGTTCATCAAAAGTCTCCAAAACTTGTTCTTTTCGCAACAAACATAACAAATATAGAATTCAACAGAGCTAAAACCGCAGGATTTGCAGATACGGTAATAATGAAACCACTAAGAGCAAGCATGATTGGCGCATGTTTGCAACAAGCTCTCGAGCTAAGAAAGACAAGACAACAACATCCGGAAGGATCATCACCTGCAACACTCAAAAGCTTGCTTACAGGGAAGAAGATCCTAGTGGTGGATGATAATATAGTCAACAGAAGAGTAGCAGCAGGAGCTCTGAAGAAATTTGGAGCAGAAGTAGTTTGTGCAGAGAGTGGACAAGTTGCTCTTGGTTTACTTCAAATTCCACACACTTTTGATGCTTGTTTCATGGATATACAAATGCCACAAATGGACGGGTAAGCCAAACAAGTATTTGAATCATTCCATTGCCTTTTGATGATTATTTGTAGCAGTATCAATAAAGTTTGGTGATTTTATATCAGATTTGAAGCGACTCGACAGATAAGAATGATGGAGAAAGAAGCAAAAGAGAAGACAAAACTTGAATGGCATTTACCAATACTAGCAATGACAGCTGATGTGATTCATGCCACTTATGAAGAATGTCTGAAAAGTGGAATGGATGGTTATGTCTCAAAACCATTTGAAGAAGAGAATCTTTATAAATCTGTTGCTAAATCATTCAAATCTAATCCTATCTCATCTGATCCTTCTTCATAATCCAATTTTCCGGTGAGTTTTTCTCTTTTTTTCCCCTCTGCAGCTGGAGAATCATCTACCTGATTGGTTGGGATGATGAATCTGCAATATAAATATGGTTCAGTGTGTACATATAGATTTTCCTTTTTGAGTTTTTATCCTTTTTTGTTTCCTACCATAGCTTTTGCTTTTGACCACTATGTTGTTAATTGATGGTTAAGTATTGATCTTGAAGTCGTAAGTAATGATTTTCATGAGAATGGTTCCTTCTCTTAAGCGTCAATTTCGTGTATTTTTCTAAGGGAAAACTGTCAAAGAAAACACGTGAACTTGCAAAATCGGGTTGATTTAACTACGAATTTCGGATTCCGTCAATTAAACTAATAATTTAATGTTGACCTTAAAAATAAACACTAAAGTTTGGGTTGATTCGACCAATGGAACATTCTGAAAATCTCAAATTTAAAATTTTTCAAAATTCGAAAGCCAAACCGACTTTTTAAAGTTAGATTCAGTTTTTATCTTTATTTTAATGAACCCTTAAACTTGTTTTTTTAAATTCTTTCAAGAACGAGCTCACATTTGAGTTTATTTGACACATATATCCATAAGTTTAAAATTCAAATTTGAACTTATTTTTGAAAGAAAAGAGAAAAGCAAGCTTATGAGTTCTTTAAAATGGAGATAGAAACTGAATCGAACTTTAAAAAATCGGTTTGACTTTCGAATTTTAAGAAATTTAAATTTGAGATTTTCGGAATGTTCAATTGACCGAATCAACCCAAACTTTAATGTTTGTTTAAAATCAACATTAAATTGGTAATTAAATTGGTAGTTTAATTGATAGATTCCGAAATTCATAGTTAAATTAATCAAATTTTGGAAGTTCACATGATTTCTAACCGGTTTCCCAAATCACTCTTCTTAATAACAAAAGTCTAGAAGACCAAGTTTTTGACTCATCGAAAGACTCAAAAGCCAAAGCAAAGACCATGAACAGTGATATAAAACATCATTGTTCTCGAGCCTAGTTGCAGTCTAGTTTAAAGTTGTAATGAAAAGCATTAAATGTAATTGTGAATGTTACATGACCAATCAACAGATCTTGTTGTAGATAGATTGTCTCACAGAGAACTTCATGTCGCTATACTCATCGAACTTTCTAAGTGTGTCTGCATGCATCTGTTGACGTAAGTTAAGTTCACCAATAAAAACATAATCTCTCTTATTGAAATCTCTCACCTACCATATGCCACATAACTGATCAGCTTTAACCTCCAAAACTCATTGACTTGGAACAAAATCTGACAAGGGTAGATACCTTATAAATACTCTCCACCCTCAAATCATAAGTATTTTGGTGTGTTAAATCCAGTTCGAACAATCTCTTAAACTCTCGAAACATAGATTTTTGTAGGGTCTTTTTGTTAGATATTACCACATTCAGGTCGATCTTAATCTGTCAATTCTATCAATAAATGTATATCATTCGACTAAAACTATTTACAGTTAAATCGCATTTCATCAATGTTCCAATCATTTAGCTGCTTTCGATTTATGTAGATTTATCTTTTTCAATCTTATTCATTGGATTTAGATTAACAAGATCTGGTCTATAACCTAAATGTTTTAACTATAACATGTTGAATTCGAACTCCTCACATAATACCAACTAGACTGTCTTTGTTTCTTGCCGTTTTATCTATTTTTAAGTTTCCAAATTTTTTTGAAAAATTACATGAAGATAGCCCTACAAATACATTTTAGAAAATGATAAAACAGTGCTTGTTTTTCTTCTTTATTTCTAAAAGATCTGAATTTTAAAATTTTCAACTAGAAAAAATGATATAAATAGTTATATTCATGGAGAATATAAATGATTGAAAATGAACGAAGTGCAACAAAAGTGGTTGATGTGTCACTGTAACGAACACAATGTGGACTAGTTGTTGCTCTCACGTAAATATTGTCACGTACTGTATACAAGTGTTCGACCTAGATTTCGTGCCTCTTTAATGTTGTCTTGTTCCTAACATATATCGGTTCAATTGGTAATTGCTTTCGCGGATTTTAAAAACAAAAATCTTTGAGATTAAATTAAACCAATCATATACTATATTTTTGATTCTAAAATGTAATTAGTTTAATTTAAATTTGTTAGAAAAATTTTTACTTTCAAAGTAACGAAATCAATTGCCAGTCAGTCAACACTATTATCTATGCTTGGTTCGTACATTATACAAATGTTCGGTCAATTTTTTTTCTCTGATAAAATTTTAAGATTTTCTTAAATTTATAGACAATTTTGATTCAAATTGTTATGTTATTTTTATACTTATATACTTTATTCATTTTAGATTAAATATTATTTATTTATCGCTTAAAATTGTTTAGGTCAGAACTATATTTTCTAGATACTAAGAGCATCTCCAGTGGTTCTTTAAATCTTTCTTCAAACTCTATATTTGAAGAAAAACTCACTCCAGTGGTGCTTCAAATCCCTCTTCAAATTTGAAGATCTCTATTTTTTTTCAAATTTGAAGGATCTTCATTTCTTTCTTCATTTTCTCAATAAAACTTTTCTTTTGCAAAATGATCCTTTAATTTTTATTATTTTATTATTTATACATAACTAAATTTTTTGGATATAATAATAATAATAAAAAAGTTGAAATAGTGTCAGAAACAAAATTTTTTATAACTTTTGGACTAATAAATATAATTAAAAATATAAAATGTAACATTAACATATATTATAATACAAAATACAAAAACATATTATGTAAATAAATAGCAAAATAAATTAAAAATACATAATTGTTGTGAGTACATTTTTATATTTGTCATTAATTTTTCTATTTATGTGATATGTAATAAAATTTCATATTTTTATTAATGTTATTATTGAGTATATACATAAAATTAATATATGTAGGTTAAATATATATATTTGAAAAGTATAAAGGTATTTTAGAAATTATTAATAAAATATTATATCAAGATATTATTAAAATATTCATTTGAAGCAAGAAATGAAGTAAACTATTGGAGCAAACCCCTACTTCATTCACAGAGAACTTCATTTTTGAAGAAAAAAATGAAGACAACCATTGGAGATGGTCTAAGTATAAGATTGTCGCCTTTAAATCGCCTAACATTTTTGAAAATATTATTTTTTTGTCAACAATTAAATTAAACAAGATTCTATCCATTGTAATTTATCGTTTATTCATAAATATAATGTAGTGAGAAGATATTGAATTCTTTTTTTTTGTCAACGATATATTATAATAGAATAATTAAAACATGATAAAATTATATCAGAAACTCTAAGTTGTCTCTGAGAGCATAAACTATCTTTAAGA
Source organism: Lepidium aucheri (assembly GCA_900406435.1). NCBI lineage: Eukaryota > Viridiplantae > Streptophyta > Magnoliopsida > Brassicales > Brassicaceae > Lepidium > Lepidium aucheri. Next base: position 50,303 of record OVBA01000787.1, read on the forward strand.
ATTATAAGATATTGAATTAAGAAGTTTATTAAAATTAGACTAGTTATATTTACGATTAATAATAAACTATTTGAAAAATACAAACCAATAATTTTCAAATATCGTACTATGTTTATTAATCAATGACTATAAAATTTTTATTTATATATAAAATGTATCTACACACATTGACTTATACAACAAACATTCAAAACTATTAGCAGAGAATAGCCTAGACTGTCGTGAAATTAGTAAGAAATAAAAAAAAAGAAGTAAACGGCGTTAAATGACAAAAAAGTATAATAAACGGCGTCAAATAACGACCGTTAGAGAATCAGCCGAATATCAAACATAATGTGTGGTTAATAGCTTCCGGATTTCACGGCGTTTGTCTTTACTATTATTATTATTATTTTTTTTTGGCAAATCACATTTATCTACTTAGTCACATTCACTCTTTAATAAATTCATAGAGTCGTGACACTTGGACTAATAATTAAATTAAATTAACACTGTATAATTAACACGTTATTATGATTTATTTCCACTAATCAGAATTTAATTAATACTACACCACCGTCACCGTCTTAAATATACAGATAAGTTTCACGCATTAGATTGTTTCATAGAAGAAAATAAATATTTTTTATAGAAGCAAATGGAAATAATGTGAAGAAAAATCCAAGATCTATAGAAACTATATCTTTTTAAAAAGGAAAAAAAATACAATCAATATTATTAGTAGTTAGCCAAAACATGCCAAAAATCAATCATACTGATTTAACATGTGAACAAAAATAAATTAACAAATCAAGACCATATCGTTTTATTTTATTTTATTACCAAGTTTAATTCAATCAATCTTCTTAAATGAGAAAAATATTAAATTGATATTTTTTTAAGATCTTAACTTGTATGTAAAGTTGTATATAAATATAGTAGATAATATCAATTATTTAATTATATGGATTTTTTTGTCAACGACAATATCGATATGAGTCACAAAAATCGATCTATTAGCCAAATTCCTACATTTTGTAAGTGGTGAGACTTGATCCTTGATTATGCATCTACGTCTACTTTTAGTAGATTCACTACCAGCCACTGAGCTAAAAACCATGAATTTATTTTTCTTATTTTTGTCAACTTTACTAATTCTTTTTTATTACTAATTGATCGACAATTAACCCGATACATAGTAAATTTTTTTCCTTTCCTTTGCATTTGGTAAGAATCGAACTCGAATGTCTGAAAAATATAAAGTAACTTTTACCACTGACCCACTTGTTTTCGGCATATGAAATTATTTTTACTTTACTAATTATGCCGACTTGCCAGCTGTAATAAAATAGAAATTGAGACATAAAATAGTGTAAAAAATAATTAAGACACTTTCTCATTCTCACACTCAACACTAGTTCTGCCTTTTTAATTAATTTTCTTCAGAAGAATAAATATTTTTGTTTTTTGGAATAAATTTTGCTTTTATGATTCTTACTTTAATTTTATCTGTATTTCTCTCTTCTCTTCTAATCTATCCTCCTCGATCTCCGCCGATTCCATTGCCTTAATTTGTCTTTCCCTTTTCCTAAAAACCTTTCTTCTTCTTCTTCAATGCCTCCGTAAAACCCTAGAAATCATCACAATTCTCAATCAAGTGAGGTTTTTTCACCGACAAAATGAGGGAATTTCATTTGGGTATTCTCTGTTTCTTCCTTTCTTTACTGGGTTTTGCTGATTTCTCAGTTTCGCAGACTAGTCTCGATGTTTTGACTATGCAAGCTTTGAAATCAAGTCTCAATTTAACAAAAGACGTTGATTGGTCTGATCCTAATCCTTGTAAATGGGAAACTGTTCAATGCGATGCGAGTAATCGTGTTGTTAGGATTCAGCTTAAGCAGAAAGGGATTACTGGAACTCTTCCTTCTGATCTTCAAAAGCTTTCTGAATTGACTGTTCTTGAGCTTTTTCTCAATCAAATTTCAGGTCCGATTCCTGATCTCTCTGGTCTTTCTCGTTTACAGACGCTGAATCTACATGGCAATCTCTTTGATTCAGTACCAAAGAATCTCTTTTCTGGTATGAATTCTCTTCAACAAGTGTTTCTCGAGGATAATCCGTTTGGTCCTTGGGAAATTCCGGAGTCCATTAAAGAAGCAACGTCTTTGCAGAATCTTACTCTCTCCAATTGTAGCATTTTTGGGAAAATTCCAGATTTCTTTGGCTCTCAGTCACTTCCAAGCTTGACGAATCTGAAGTTGTCTACAAATCGTTTAGAAGGAGAGTTACCAGCGAGTTTTGCTGGTTCTTCTCTTCAGTCTCTCTTCTTAAATGGTCAATTGGGTGAGACGAAACTCAACGGTTCGATCTCGATATTGCAGAACATGACTTCGCTTGTTGAGGTTTCTCTGCAAGGAAACAGTTTTACAGGTCCAATTCCTGATCTCTCTGGTTTACAGTCTCTTCGTGTGTTTAATGTAAGAGAGAATCAGCTTACTGGTGTTGTTCCACCGTCTTTGATTGGTCTTAAGTCGCTTACGACTGTGAATTTAACCAATAATTTGCTTCAAGGTCCAACTCCATTATTCGGAAAATCTGTTGGTACTGATATATTATCCACAAAGACGAATAGTTTTTGTCTTGACACACCTGGTGTTCCGTGTGATCCTCGTGTTGAAACGTTGCTCTCTGTTGCTGAATCATTTGGTTATCCAGTGAAGCTTGCAAGGAGTTGGAAGGGAAATGATCCGTGTACTGATTGGGTTGGGATTACTTGTTCTGGAAGCAACATTACTGTGGTTAATCTGAGGAAACAGAATCTTTCAGGTACAATATCTCCGAGCTTAGCCAAGCTTACTTCATTGGAGACCATTAATCTTTCTGATAATCATCTGTCTGGGACTATACCGACTGAGCTTACTACATTGCCTAAGCTTAGGACTCTCGATGTGTCTAACAACGATATCTTTGGAGAAATGCCAAAGTTTCGGGAAACTGTGAATGTGTTAACTAATGGGAACACTAACATGGGAAAGGATGGACCAAGCAAACCGAATGGCTCTCCCGGAGCACCAAAAGGAAGTGGATCTCCAGCTTCAGGAGGAAAGGATGGCAGTGAAACTTCTAAGAAATCAAACAATGTCAAGATTATTGCTCCTGTGGTTGGTGGAGTTGTTGGTGCGTTATGTCTGACTGGACTCGGTGTGTGTCTATACGTGAAGAAGAGAAAGAGTCCTGCTAGAGTCCAGAGTCCAACCAGCAACATGGTGATTCATCCGCATCATTCAGGTGACAATGATGATATTAAACTCACTGTTGCAGCTTCTAGTCTTAATAGTGGTGGAGGAAGTGATAGCTACAGTCACAGTGGAAGTGCAGCTAGCGATATTCATGTTGTTGAAGCTGGGAACTTGGTTATATCAATACAGGTCTTGAGGAATGTGACAAATAACTTCAGTGAAGAGAATATTCTAGGTAGAGGCGGTTTTGGGACAGTTTACAAAGGTGAACTCCACGATGGAACGAAGATAGCTGTGAAGAGAATGGAGTCTTCGGTTGTGACTGATAAGGGTCTTGCTGAGTTCAAATCTGAGATCACTGTTCTGACTAAAATGCGTCATCGACATCTAGTTGCGCTTCTCGGGTACTGCCTTGATGGGAGTGAGAGGCTTCTTGTCTATGAATACATGCCACAGGGGACATTGAGTCAACATTTGTTTCATTGGAAAGAAGAAGGGCTAAAACCACTTGACTGGACTAGACGGTTGGCTATTGCATTGGATGTAGCTCGTGGTGTTGAGTATTTGCATACACTTGCGCATCAGAGCTTCATCCATAGGGATCTAAAGCCATCAAACATCCTTCTTGGTGATGATATGCGTGCCAAAGTCTCTGACTTTGGGTTAGTCCGTTTAGCCCCTGATGGCAAATACTCCATCGAGACTCGAGTTGCTGGAACTTTCGGATACCTTGCCCCAGAGTACGCAGGTAATGCTTTGATCATTTTGCATTTACTTATAGTGTTAAAGATTTAAAGTATCATCATTTGATCGTTTTGCAATTGCTATCTTCTTTGATGTTTGCAGTGACAGGAAGAGTAACTACGAAAGTAGACATTTTCAGCCTAGGAGTCATACTTATGGAGCTAATCACAGGTCGTAAAGCTCTAGACGAGACTCAACCTGAAGACAGCGTCCATCTAGTTACATGGTTCCGTCGAATAGCAGCCAGCAAAGACAAAGACGAAAATGCATTCAAAAACGCAATCGACCCAAACCTCAACCCTGATGAAGATACTTTAGCCAGCATTGAAAAAGTTTGGGAGCTTGCAGGTCATTGCTGTGCCCGTGAGCCTTACCAAAGACCAGACATGTCTCACATTGTTAACGTCTTATCTTCACTTACTGTCCAATGGAAACCCACTGAGACAGACCCTGATGATGTCTATGGTATAGACTACGATATGCCTCTTCCTCAAAAGGTACAAAAATGGCAAGCTCTTGAGGGACTTAGCCAGACTGGTGATGACTCAGGATCTTCATCTTCTTTTATTGGAAGCAAAGATAATACACAGACAAGTATCCCAACTCGTCCTTCTGGATTTGCTGATTCCTTCACTTCTGTTGATGGACGTTAAAGAAATCAAAGTCAAAATGATTTACTAGCTGAAGACGATGAAGCATCATTGTGTGATAATCCTCTCTCTTTCTCTCTATCTTCTTAAAAACTTATTTTTGCCTTTATTATCTCTGAAGCATAATTTACTTATGACTTCGTTTTTTTCTCTACTGCAAACTTTTGGTTAGTGTATGTATTTATCTCTACTTTGTAGTTGTTTATGCAAAGATAACTATCTTTGACAAGTCTTAGATATCAAAGCTCTCTCTTAATCATCTCAAATCTCTGATTCTCTGCTTTTAATATTCGACAAAAAACGACACGTAAGTTTGACTTCATAAGTCCATTAAGTGCAGCACAAGTAAACATTTTCAAGCCTGAATATCTCGAATACAATCATCAAAGATGTTTATTACAAAAGTAGTAAATAGAAAAGTTAAAAGTAAGATCAAATACAAACGAGACAAGCTTAAGTTTACACAACATGAGCTTCACAAATGCAAAGAAAGTTTGCAAGAGATTGGCTTAACGAGCACCTCTGATTTTTCTTCGACCAAACGTTTCAACGAACCAATCATGATTGTGTGACGTAAAGATGTATCCGATCACCAATCCACAGAATACACCAGGTACATATGCTATACCAGCCGCTATCCAACTGAAGTTCTGCTCCTTTGTGTCTGATACTTCCTCGGATTGTTGCAACGTGGGATTCAAGGAATGAGTTTTGCCACAGATTTCTTCGAGACCTTGGAGTCCAGGATTGTCAGAGAATGAAGAA
>OVBA01000788.1:0-55676 GCA_900406435.1 Lepidium aucheri
TATAACACGGTATTTAAGTTAATGCTATGCTTTTATTATATATAGAGATACCCAAACATTTTTTTTTTTTTTTGGTTTTAACCAAACTATAACTTTTGTAAATGTATAACATTTTCTATTGCTATACATACTATGAGATTAATGAAGCAGCTTAATATCTCTTACACACCTCAAATGCCAATAATGGTCGTAGACGCTTCAATTAATCATGCAAATAAATACTTAACAAAATAAAATGACCATACAAATACGAACCTTGCTAAAGCAAACTAAGACTAAATAACATTATCATGATAATATCTTGCCAACGAATTGGAACAAGAACAATCCATAAAGGATCATACATCGGTCATATTACATATTAGTCCTGGAATTTAAAAATAATTTGGAGCATAGTGGCACCCTAACTTTAATATCTTACCTAAATAAAACTTGTCTACCAAGGAAAATAAATAGAGCGATAAGCTCTGCTTGATATTATTACTTAAACGAACGACCAATTCACGAACATGAAAGCTAAACAGTGGTTTGATTCATCATCTTCTAGAACTTTCCACACCGTTGCCTGCTCATAAGACACTAATCTCCCCATGCTTGACGCACATACTCCAGCTGGAAGATGAACATAGCCCTATAAAACAAATTCAAAATGCCATGTTAAACATTGATTTTGCAGGAACAAGGCAAAAAGTTTCTGACAAAAGAAACCGAACCTGTTGCATGATCTTTGGGAACTCAGAGCAAAGAGCTTTCCGACCAGATTCATCGAGGGTCTTATCTAGCATTATGTCTTGAAGGGCTACAAGTGTTGTTTCCAGCATGTCTAAACCGGTTTGGTTTGCGAACGTGAACACCGGTGAAGCCTGCATAAGAGTTTTACATCAAATGTGAAATATGGCCTTTGAAGCAAACAATACTAAATGAAAAGGCGGCCTTATTACTTACGTTTGTTTTCAGGGAGCAGCATAAGATTGCATCAGCGTTATTCCAGAATTGATGCAGCAACGTATCACCACTGGTTTGAGTATCAGAGCCAAAGAGATCTGCACCAGTGTGAACGCTACAGAAACGAGGAGAAATTAGTACTCCCTATATGATGTAAATAAAATAGCCCTAGATCATTAACAAGTACCTGTAACTCCGGGAGATCCAACGGACCAGAGTGAGAGCTTCAGGGGAAGTAGGAACAGAGATTGGACTGATACTGGAACCAGGACGAGGAGCAATGGCTAAAGCAACCCTCTGTATCGATCCTACTATGCTCCTCACGTACTGACGTGCCATTGAAGCAACATTGTCTCTTGTGTGGTTATCAAATGTAAACTGGAATGCTATGGTTAGTACCGACCTAAAGTTACAACCATTTGGGTCAGCTTCGCCTTCTTGACGTATGGATCCTTCCAAAGATGAGGCTAAATCCAGTGTACGGTTCGCAGATGCACCATTCTATAGGACAGTGAAAAAATGTTAGATTATTGCAGCAAGAATATGTTGATCTCTAAATGGCTTTTGAGATATTACCACAGTTGATTTACGTTCCAGAGGTATGACACGGAAACCAGAAGGAAGCAAAGGTGCATCATCAGCAAACGATTCGTCTATGGGGGCAAAGACAAGCTGTGCACAGCCTCCAACCACATTTTCATCAACACCGCTACAGAGCTGAAGAATCACATGATATGTTAACAAGAAAAGTGAGGAACCAAGAAACTTTAGATGTGAAATTATTGAGTAACACCTGTAGCAAATACATATCACGAGCTAAACCCATGTCTTCAGGTGAGTAAGCGCGACCTTCAAGTCTAACCACCTCAAGAGACTGAAACAAATACACCTCAAAATGTTTTAAGACTATGAAATGAATATAGAGAGAAGAGAAAGTGAAGCTATATTATTCTTTAGTACCTCTTCATGTTCAACTGTCTGCGCAAGGGGAAGAATGACTTGATTACTTGGGAAGCCACCAGCTCTCGCGCAAGGAACAGCAAAAGGACTTGCTCTAAGCGATGCAGCAGCATACGCATCCACACCATAATCAGCCCATTGAGAACGGTGTTCTCTAAGGAATCGAACCAGCACAGCAGGTGGAACATTCTGAATACAAGAAAGAGACTCTGGTTAGGAGAATACAGAAGATAAGTGGTTTCAAAAATATTCAATCCTTCAGACATTTACCTGAAGCAACATAGATGCCTTGGCACAAAGCACACCACTACCAAAGCTCGGAAGGAACGAATTACCGTACTGAGACCCACCAAACTTCCCAGGGGACAAATTGATCATAAGAGTAATATCCTCCCTACCATCGCTGCCCATTGGCGACCATCCATCATCCACAAAACCATTTACAGCATCATTGAAGCCCCTGAAAGTTCATCCACTTGAACAATTAGAATAACAATAAAAGGTAAAATCTTAGGTGATAAAGCTTATATGAATTAAGAAGATACTAACCGACAAAGTCTTTGACTGAAGGTTCTCAACACAGCAGGTTGGCGCCCTCCACCATACTGAACTTCTCCATTTGTCTCTTGTGCAATTTGTCTTACATGTCTCAAAGCCTGAATAAAGAATTCAAACATCAGTATCTCAACTTGTTTGGATCATATACTCTTGGTAATAAGGTTGTTTGCACTTACAGCGACAGTCATTTTCTGAGCAAGAATCTTTGATGATTCGTAGAGAGGCCTCATAACTTCAGGGACACTCCACGCCTGGCAAAACCACAAAACAGAGTCAATAACATATTATTAAAGTGAGCTGATGTGTTTTGAACCCCTTGAGTTTGTTACTTACATCCAAATCAACATGATCAACAATGTGGAGAATGGAACCACCACCCTCACAAGGACGAATAAGAAACCCACTGGGTCGCATTTCAGCTCTCACAGAGCTTGAAGAAGGTGGCCCAGTAGGGCCACCAGTTGCAGGAGTAAGCGACCTCTCACAAACCTAAAGACAGTGAGCGAAGGTAGCATGACATAATTCGTATATAGAAAACAGAAAAAAGAGAACAGATCTAAAAACTCACCACATAGCTTCCATCTTCTAAACATGTGCTATATCTCAGTGTCCAATAGTCCCGAGCTGCTGCCAATGTTGTTGGAGCATACATCTGATGATTCGGAGTAACCAAAGCACATTTTAGGAAATCATAATAGGAAATGCAACTAGGAGTATACAAGAACTGAGACAGACCTGAGTGTATATAAGCTCAACTGTTCCACCGTTTCCAGCAGGTATCACACTCAGTGTATCCATCGATCGACAATCACGGAGCCAAGATGGACGATCTTTGAGAATTTCAGCAACCTGTTTTTTTTTCAATGCAAGATCGGCGTATATATATAAACTTCTGATAATTTATAAACACAAGCTATAGAAAAATGAAACATAATCATGCCTCTTTACCTTCATGGGTTCTAAACTCACGAGGCCGCAGGCACGTGCTGCAATTCCACTGCAGTTGCGCGAAATAGCGACAATGCCAATAGAATCCGGACCAGGCTATACCATCAAGAAAAAGTTCATCAAATAATCAAAATATAATCTCATGAACAGACATAATAAAACGAATATTTATCGTCAACAGATAAGTCATAAGAGATTACCTTCATCCCAAGAATCTGAACCCAGTCAACAGCAGTTCCTGTAGCCTTGGAAAGGAACTCTGCTAGGGCCTCCTCTGCTATGGAAAGGAGTCTAAAAATAACAACATAAGTTGTTACAAAGTGGCAAATAGACTTCAACAAGCTGAGTGATATAGAGCAGACAAGAAAAGCTTACCCAGCTGGGTTGTTAGCATCTCGTTGCAGATGCTGAGATTTTGGGTTTTGTTGCTGATGATGCTGACCACTCACGACCACAGACTCACAGCTATTGTCTGTGGTCGTCCCAGAAGCCTGCAATCCAAAAAAGAATACAACTTGTAAACAAATGATTCATGATACTGAGTTTTGGATAGAAATAATGGAGAAACTTTACAGTGTGAAGTTGGTGTTTCATGTGGCCATTCTCATAGACCAAGTGGGAAACTTGCTTCTGCAAACGATCATTCTCTTCCATCAAAAGTTTGTTCATGGCATTTAGCTTTCTGTTTACTGTTTGAAGACGAGCAGCTTCTTTCCTCTGCTTCTCTCGACATCTAAACTCAAAAAACCAATGAAAGCATTTATGAAACCCAAAATAAACACCAAATGTGCAAATCTGACGTGGATAAACAGAGACAGAAACCATTTAGTTCTGAGAAACACATACAATAATATAAAGAAGAAAAACTAATGTGAAGTTTTCTCTGTTTCATATCCTACTCTTTAGCAGAAAATCTTAGTTTTTGACGGAAATAAATGTTAAAAATAAAAAACGCATTCAAAGACAATTTGATTAGCTGTCACTTTCTTGGTATTTTTTAGATTTTCAAGTAGTTGAATCAGTTAAAGGGTAAACAAACCAAAAGTTTTGAGAGATTTAGAAGACATGGATCTTTATTAAAAATCAAAACTTAATGATCATTTAGATCCTATAAAAGATTGTCAGACAAGAACAGCAGCGTAATTTTAAATATTACCAAGCTGTGAGAAAAAAAAAACATATAAAAATCGAATACAAACAAAAAGAAAATCTATTGGTATGAAATTCAATAAATCCAGAAAAACACAATATTAAATGAAGATTTTTGAGAGAGAAGAAGATGAGATTCACCTGCGGTTCTGAAACCAAACTTTGATCTGTTTGGGCTCAATGTTGGAGAGAATAGGACACTCTCGAATGAGTTGCTGTCTTCTTAAAGAGCTGGGCTTTGGGCACTCAGTGTAAACTCTCTCAAGAGCTTCAACTTGCTCCGGCGTGTACCTAACATACTTGCCGGAATCCAATCCTTTATCCGGCGACTCTCTATTCATCGAATGGACCATCATAGCTAAACGTTACAAATGAATAAAAAAGCAGCTCGTGAAGAGATTGAAGCTAAGAACGGAATTCGAAAAATCCTAGGTTCTTCTTAGTTTATTGTAGTTGCTGGGTTCTTTTCAAGGGTAGGCTCTCTAGATAGAGAGAGCCTCCACTCGCGTTCATGAGATAATGGTGAGAAAAAAAGGAGTAAGAAAATAAAGTTTGTAAAATATTTATTTGCTTTTAGTGGGTCTTTCAGTTATTTGGTCTTTGTAAAGCTGAAAGACAGAAAACGCCAGAGAAAATGGCGAGAGAGAGAGAGGTAGGAGAAGAAGATAATAAGAGCAAGTAAAGGAAACAAAGTTGCGGTTTTTTTCTCTCAGACACCAATCTCGAGATCCTTTTTTAAGAGATGTACAAAAATTAAACTGTAAAAGATATTACTTTTCCTTTTTTTCCTTTTGTGGCGCGAGGAAGAAGAAAGAGAGTTAACATAAAGCAAGAGAAGAAAACAAACATAATTTTTTAAAAAAAGTTGAAAATGCCAGGTGGGTTGAATTTTATGAAGAAATAAACATTTACTTTTAGGGTTTACTAGCTACAATGAACATGTATTGCAATATCTTATGTAAAAATATGTTCATCTTAAGCACATTGAATATCATGAAATTAGATACAAATTCAAGTATTCTGATTATTGTTGTTTTGTAGTAGCAAATTAAAAATAAATAATTAAAAGAGGAGGGAGACAGTAAAGGAGAAAAGCCAACACACGCAAAACAGTCTCTGCAAAATCCATCTGTTTTAATTTTTACTCTACCAAGAACAGTAATGATAAAATAAATATACTAGTATTTTAACTAAATAAGGAGGCAGAGAGACAGGCCAATCTTGTTTTTTTTTCTTTTCTTTTAAAATTATTTTGAAGTTTATATTGAAACGAAAAATACAAAATTTGTTGTCAGAAGGAACGGATATTTGAGGAAATAGGTAAATAAAAAAATAAAAAAAGCTGTTGTCTTTAGCTCTGTGAGAAAGACATAACATAAGTTTGATTCTCTCTCCTTCTTTATGTACAATCTCATCATGATGGTGATACTGATGTATGTGCATGTACAATATTTATATCATCATCTTCATGCCCGTATTTGTACATCTTTGTTTGCATTACATTACGTTTGATCATAATGATGCTGATGATGATTCAATGCATGCATTGTGTACAATGTCACTGAGCGCGTGAGAAGCGTGAACGGTCTTAATTTTCAGAAAATAAATACTGTACTTTTCATGAGTTTTTTTTAATTACATATTCGTTTTTTTATGTTATACAACAAAAATCAAATGTTTTAAGAATTATTTAAGAAATTAGGGAAAATATTGAGTGAATCAAAGCGTGTAGAGGTTTTTTAAGAAAAGAAAAAGGAGAAGACAAGTAAAGGGATTGGTCAGTAACTAGTTACGAGTTACGACAATGTGTTCATGTAATGTTTCGGACAAACGGCTGCTACGATTTACGTGTCAATACTGAAGAGTGCAAAATAAATACTAGTAATACAGAGTAATTAATAGTGTAGAAAGAGAGGATTAATAAAATAATTAAATAAAATAAACGTAGAGGAATAAATGAAGGTTTGGGGTCATGTGAGGTCTCATCATGAGTCCAACTTTGTGCATGCGCTTCGATTTGCTACATGCCAGATACTCCCACGTATAGCCTCCCTCCTATTCTCTTTTACTACTTCTTCTATTTACCCCTTTTTTTATTTATTTATTTTCATATAATAATCATAATAGTAATACAAATACTCCTTTTTTCTACATCGAATACACACAAAATTGAATGTTTTCTTTCTTTTCATGTTATGTATTCTTTTCATAAAACACCACTTCCTATTTTCAACTCCACTCTATTACGAGGTTTTTTCTCGCGCCACGCAAAACCATTTTCCTTTTCAGTTTTTCATCTCCTTATAAGATAACACATAAATTGAAAAAAAAAAAAAATGAATCGTAACGTATTCTAATTTTGTTGCATTTGCTATGGCGTATAATAGTATTCATGTTACGTTTGCATGTGAATAGACTGTGATAATTATAGCCATAGCAAATGTAATAAAAATCAAAATACGTAAACATTCGAAATCTAGTTACAATGATTTTTTTTAATTATAAATGCATCATTATAATTTATTATCAAGTAATGACTTTTTTAAACAAACAAAAATCCTCGTAAAATTATTTAGATGTTGACTAATACTCTTAAATTATGGGAATTGAAAATAGTTGAGCAGAAACAGAACTATAGTTGTGATCCTTCGATTGATCTAGGGTTTGCTAGTTTGATAAAAAGTAATAAGAGCTTTTCATTTAAAGCCAATCTATTTGGTTATCAGGTCATATATATATATGTATATATCAACTTCGTAGTTTTTTTTAATTTATGATCGAAATGGACTTGTTGAATTTGTTTGGTGATGATATATATATGGTGGATATATATTAAACCATGATTAAGTCACCAATAATGCAATAATAGAATATTACTACATTTAGTCATTCAAATATAAAGCCTTGTGTAATAATGAATCAACAATATGCATTATAACTGTTCCATGTTTCCTCAGCTGGAATCCTCTGCAAGAGATACAAGGAATGAGCCCATATATAGCTTTATATAAAGCCATAAGACATTTATTCATTATAATGCACTTCTCTTTTCTAAAAGGCTTTGGATGCTTTCATTATAAGGAAAATAAATAAATTCCATTAATAGAGTGAATAAGTTTGGTTGCTGAAGAATAAAAAGAATGTCAAACCTTTTAATTTGACAAATATCTCTATCTTTTACAAAATAATAATTGTCTTTATCAAAAATGTGTATTTTATTTACTTTTTTAGTAGTTTTAGCAAGAGGCATGGAGCAGAAGAGTACCCCACTGGGCCAAGTCCACTTACTCTTGTTCCCATGTCACACATTACATTGCTTAATTTCTCATTTCTACTATTTATGTTTTTTCTTTTCTTTCTATTCTGTTTGCTTTATTTTCCGCCATTGTTATACTTGTTTTTGGAGCTCCACAATACACAAATGGCATATATATACAAATGTACGATAGCTGTACGCTTACATCTCGTTTCAAATGTGAAATATGTATTATTATTTATTACAAGGTTTCATGTTTATGTTCTTGTCATCTAATCCAATTGTAACGATAGCTCTACGTTCATGTTTTAGTATGGACTCAAACTAGTCAACTATTTATTATGATCAGTTAAATTGAATTGAAATGCTACGTTTATACGAATGGACTCGCCAAATTTATTCTTAACTACATATATATATATATATATTGTTATCAAATAAATAAATATATTTTATTTTTGTTCAACGAGTAGATATATGTATATATGTGTGTGAGAAAGTTAGGGCGATCATCAATATTATGTCTAATTATTCTAATTAATAAGGCCATAAGGGTAATATATAGCACGTATATTAGTATCACCAACACAATCTCTATTATTACATCTCATTAATGTTGTAGCAATCGAAAAAACAACAAAGAATATGAAAGATCTATTGCATATAAGCAAAGATTCCTCCTATCTCTTCTAAAATCTAAGAAGGGTATGAAAAAAGTGTTAACTCTGCAGCTAGATATCGTTACACAAAGATAACAAGCTTGCTCATCTCAAGAACTTAAAAAAAGAAGAGAATCGAAGATGAGACAGAAAGAGAAGATGAAGATTAAAGCTCATGATTGAAGAAGAATTTCAAAGTTTTTGATTCATCTCTAATGATGACTAATTAACGGTATTAAAAACAAACTAACCTATTCGAAACTAATCTAATAATCTAATCACTACAAGAAAACATACCCGTTTTCTACTATCGGATTCGTTGTTTTCGTAGGAAATCTGTCTACACCGACGAAAACCGACCAAAATAGCTCGTCGCCAATCTTTGATCAGAAATGATGGTTTCGTCGGTTTTGGTCAGACAAAACCGACGGTAATCAACGAAAAAAATCGTCAAAATACATCGTTGGTTTTTGTCGGATAACAACTGTCGAAAACCATGAGTGTATAGTCGTCGGTCATTGTCAGGGATGGCGTCGGTTGCCGTGGGTACAATCGTCGTCGGGTTTTGTCAGTTAGTTAACCGAAAAAATCGACCACTTAGTATAATATTTTATTTTAATATATGTCATCGGTTTTTGTTGGTTAAACTAACTAACGAAAACCACCCGAAATATTCAAAATATTTTTTTAAAAAAATTAATATAATAGTTTTATAATATTTATTTGTTTTTGTTATAAATTAGATATACAAAATATAGGTCCGAATCCCAAAGTCTTTAGTCCTGAGTCTCCCTATCCGATGGGAAGGATGGTGGCGTATCTAAGAGCCAAAGTAGCCTCGCCATATGTGCTTTCGTCATCGCGTGCCGCTCTTTTGTCCTCGAGTGCTGCGCTTTGTTGTCGTCCCGATAGGCTTGAAATTCGGCCTGACTTGCCTGTAGGACTGCACGAAAATCCACCAGCTCCTGACGCTCTCGCTGACTCATTCTCAGTCCTTGAATCATGCTAACATGTGCCGGCATACCATCGGCATTGACCAATTTTCCGAGTCCAAAACGTCGTCCCTTCGAAACAGGAGTTTCCTACAAATAAAAGTTACTTGTACTGTTATAAATGAAATTCTAATGTGAAAAAGTAAATTAATTGATAAATGAATACCTCAAAGACTATGTTATTGATCTCTTCCCGGGATAGCTGTAATGGACCCCCTTCCTCTTGGGAGCATAGGGTAATGACCTGATCGGTCCTATGTTCCACCGTATCCACAATCCGCTTTATCTTTGGATTCTGGATCGCGCTCATCTTCTTGTTGGTGTGATAGTCCTTTATCAGACGTAGCCAGTCCCGTGTGCACCATTATTTAATAGTCTATAAAACAACAAAAATTGTTATGTATAAAGTGAATTAAATAATTATATTTACAATTGATACTTATAATTTTGTCCTCGACGAGATCAAATGTGTTAGATCCGGCATTGTGTGTCAGTGGCGCTTTCTCAACGTCCTTACTGCTCTTGCAGTTAATCTTGTTTCGCTCTGACTGTTTCATTGTCCTCGACAGACCAGTACCTTTGGAATTCAGAGTATAAATGTCGCGGGCAACCAGAGTGCGCCACCTCAGGATCTTTCTCCCACGCGACCTTGCATGCGTAAACGTGGTTGTTATAGGATTCTTTGCAGTGAGCCTCGAACATCTGGCAAACAAGAGGAATGTGCTCGATATCCCAGTGGAAATGTTGCTGCCAATTGTAAATAATTAGTAAAATAAATATAAATTTTCAAAAATAAAGTGACTTTAAAATAGGAATTTAACGCGAAAGCACAGAACCACTCGTCTTGCAGCATTAAAGGAAACTTGTTAAATGTCGGATAAGTTCTATCTAGCTGGGAATGTATCCACGTTCTCACCAATTTTACTATCTTCTTGTTGACCCGAAACCTAACATTTGGAAAAAATTAGTAATAGCAAACAAACTTCTAATTTAATCAAACAAAATATTACCATGAAGATTTCTCCACCATCCTAGTAGGATTTGCTTTTCTTCATATACATAAATATACAAAGTAAACGAAACAAAAGATGGGTTAAGAAGAACTCCATAAATGGGAAATCGATGTAGCAATGATATTGAAATTACACACTCAATGGTAAGGAAAAGCTCAAGTGTATTTTTATACCACTCTTCTCTTTGTAATGAAATGAAAGTTAACAAAAATATTAAAAAAACAAATTAGTCAAAAGAAAAGCCCTATATTTGTCACAATTGTGGTCTTCTTGCATTGCTTCAATCTCACATCTATCTATCTCTCTTTTGTGTTTTAAGGAGAGAATGTTAAGAGGAGGTGGAGAAAGGGACCCATGCATGGGCATGATAGAGGTGTAAAGTGAGGCATGGATATAAAGGAAGGCTCTAAGCTTGATAGGTTGCTCATGCATCTTTTGTATTCATCATATAATATACATATTTATAAGTTAATTATTATGAGTGGGATTAAAGTTTGTGGATATCACTCGCCATTAATTAGGTTAACAATTTTGATCATATAATATACATATTCCATTACGTCATATGACAACATCCAAGAAGAATTCTGAAGAAGATGATCGTTTTTCAATCAAATAATTGATCCATTACTCAAATATTACAAAACTCTCTATCAAACAATGAGTCCGTTACTTCAGTCTATACGTATCAACCACATTATATAGCTAAAACTGATGATGTTATGATAACCAAGAAGAGATGGTAGAGTTCATAACATTTTAATAACTCTATTTAATCAATGTCTTTTTTTATAGTTTTTTTCCGTCAATATTACTCATTTGGATTAATAAGCATAATCTATATAGTCTAAATGCTCTAACTAAATTTAACGAGATTCAAATTTATTATCTGATGCCTACCTAGATAACGGCAAACCAATAAGGCTACTTGTTTCTTAATTTTTTTATAAGTCTCTACAATATAGTTTATATATCTTTCAATACACATATAAAAAATTGAAACTATAAACAATTCATTTAATACGAATGTAATTGTGAGGTTTGAAAGTATTTAATATTCAAATCTGGTTACATAAAAAAGGATGATATTAATGGAAGGTGAGAGAGGAAATGCAGGTCCGAACCAACAACCACCATATATGTCTGTTCATTATATGTAAGTCGGATTCGAATCAAGAAAGATAGCATCACATCGGGACCCATGACAATTACACCAAACCCCCATTTCATTATTACATTTTTATCTCATATTGGTTAGGAATCTAGCTAATAAGTATGGCATCTAAGATTCAATTCCTTCCTTCTACCAATTTGATAAATTAAAAATGAATTTTAAGATTTGGATTAGACTATAGGTCGGACCTTGTCAATTTATTTGTTGGTAAAAAAAATATCCCATGATATAACACTTTTATATGGTCAATGAGAATATTTTTTTCTGGGTGTGTATATATATGTTTTAGGTTATGAAAACGACAATAAGTAAAAAGTTAATTTATGTATAGAGAGAATAGAGAAGGAAAATAACTTGTACGTATTAAATATTAATACATAAGTCGATATTGTTAATACTATGTAACTTTGTTTTTGAAAAGTCTTTGACCAATATTTTCAGATCAACTGTGTGTAAACTGCAAAGAGGTTGTAGCTAAAAGCGGAATAAGCCAACAACCAAAACTTGAACCAGAAGCTGTCTGAAAATCAAAGCAATGCTTTTAAGGAACCTTATTAAATTCAGAATTTATAAAGAGAGAACAACACATGACTTCACATTTATAAATTGTCTGCAAATGAAATGATTATGCTTAGTGCATCAAAAGTGGTAAACTACGAATACTCTTTACCTTCTTCACAGCACGAACGAACCATTTTTTTTCTTTCCAAGAGATGTTTCAAAATTCTATATTTTAATTAAAATTTCATATATTAAGTTAGTTAATGCACCAAACAGTTGCATCAACAAAAAAAAAAAATTGCAACTACAGGCTACATCTATATATATATATATATATATAACTCCTAATAAGCAAAACTAGGTTGAAGTATCAAAACAGTTGTTAAACTGCTAATTGACTGTATCAAGATTACAAATTACTAATAATATTAGTTTTTCATGGCAGTTGTTTCAAAGTGCTGTATCTTTTAAGTATGTTTCTAACAATTGATGTGACTTGTACTACTGCAGCCACTGTATTATAACCGAGTTATGGAGTGTACATGCATGTATGAGTTGTAACGACAATTTATGTTGTTGTTAAAACTATTTTTTGTACGTTAAATATTTATATGTAAAGGAAATGATAGAGAAAATGAGATTTAAACTGAGAGCTTTTGCAAAAGATTGAACGAAGACTGGAGAAGAATATAACCATGTAAGTAGATTCAAAGCAAAACCAGATTTTAGCTCATAAACCTTAATAAATACTTATGATTAAAATATAAGTTTTAAGATGAAATAACTAGCTGGAGCTTTATTTAGTGAAAAACCGAGAAAGTATTCCAAGGCTAAAAGTTTAATAGCTTGAGTAACCCAATTACTTGGGCTTGTGTTTGGTTTGTCCAATGTCATAAAATCATGATAACTTGGACTTTTTATGTTAGCCTCAATACAAACAATACACCACTATTATTATTTTTTTTTGTTGGTCGAAAATAACAATACACCATTTCAAACTCTTAAACTTAATCATCAAAATTATAGCATACAAAGCTATGAACACAAGTTGAGTTCCCAAAACACAAGTTCATTGGCAAAGAATATGAAGTTGGTACAACAACACTTTCAATCCCACTTTTCGTTTATTTGCATATCTAACCCCTAAAATGAAATTTCCCTAGTTGCTCCAAATAATAATTTATATACACAATCTACTAAAAGACAATGATGTTCTAAGCAAGACATCCCCTCCGAAACTGGAAACTAGACTTGTGGTTGAGCAGGAACCTTACTCAAGATCTACCATTGTAAGCACTCATGGGAGATTTCTCAGGCTTGAGGCTAGAACTTGCTTCTGAAGTGTTACCATAAGAAGTTGTCTCCTTCTTTTCTTTCTCCTTGTGGTTTCCGATTTTCTTTTTAGCATTGAGAAACCGACCACCACATCCTCTAGGTCGTCTTATTGCATGTAAATGTCGAGATTCATGCATATATGGCTGAAAACAAGACGTAAGAAGATATTAGAAAGGAACCAACTAGACAAACTAGAGGTTTTGCCTGCCAAAAATTCTTACCTTTTTCGACTTGATGGCTCGATTCTGTGCCTCAAGTTTTGCCCGAGATTGCCCGCGCCTGAGTTTGCACTAACAAAAAAAGGTTCCTCGACTGCATCACATTGAAATGGAACCTGGCTGCTGCATTTCCATTAACTGCATTTGGACCTGAAAACAAATCTTTAAATGTAAAACAAAAGCTATTTATTCAGTATTCAGAACCTGAGATGAGTAATAGTGCATACCCAAGGATACAGATGTGGAAGATACACTTGCTGTGCAAAGACACTTTTGTAGTAAGGATCTGAATACGGATAGAGCCCACGCGCCTTCAACCACGAAACACACAAAAATCATAGCAACTTAATTTTTATCTAGTCTAGATAAGGTTGATAGATAATCACATCAAACCCTAAGTCTAAATTTTCAGAAATCACCGGACAAGAAGTTAAAATTTCGTTTTTAAGTTAATACAAACAACTCAATTTTAGATATTCTAAGTATTCAAAACAGAAGCGTAGCATCGAGAAAGAGAGATGATATTAACAATTGGATTACAAAGACAAGAGAATCACAACCAATAATCTTATAACAGAAAGCAAGAAGATCACACAAAACTAATCCAAACATCTTCTTAATCGAAACTAAGATCAATCTTAGTCATCCACAAATACTTGAGCTTTTGGTTGAGAAAAATCACCATGGGCTCTGAGTAAACAAAGTTTATATCAACAGATTCCGAGCTTCCTCCTGAAATAAGCGGTGGTCTGCTTTGGAAATCTAGATGTTCTTTCTTCCCATGACTTTCATTCTTATCTGGACAACCAAAGATCATTTAGGAAGATATACATTAAAAGAAAGCCTAAGAACTTCGAATTGTCCGAAAGAGAGACAAAACTAGAGAGATCATGGACTGATGAAGTTATTATTCATGAGAATGTCCTGTTTACAACTCTGAAGAACAAACCAAACAGCAACAAAGCCCAAAAGTTAGTACCAAAGCCAAGAGTTTGAACATCAGAAAAACAAAATCGCTGTCATTTTCCTAAAATTCAAGCACAACCCTCAAACCTAAACCACATCCAGAACATGAAATCAACCTGAACCTCTAATTAACATCCCGAGTTACACAACAAAAGCAATTATCAGAAAACAAGATGCAGAAAAAGGCACAGACGAACCACAAAAGCTAGAATTTCAAAATCTGTTGGGAAAAAAACAAAAGAATTACCTGGATTTATAAAAAAATATTAAGATGATTCAATCAACCTCTGGATCTTACCCTGAGATCATACCTCCAACCATAGTAGAACATAAATAAATGTTTCAACAACCAGATTTGTTGATTCGATTTTAATCAAAATAATTAAGGAGACGATTACGGCGAGAGCGTTTGACGGTTACGACGAGAGCGTTTGACAGTTTCTGATCTCCGATTGTTCCTCCGGCTTCTTTTCTGTGTTTCATTCCGCCTACTTTTCTGGCTATTACTTCAATTTCTCCTGATCTCCGATTGTTTCCGATTTGTTTTTGGTCATTCTATTTGGTTTGGTGGCTCCTCTTCCTGTGGTGTTGCCTCCATGGAGGTTGACCCCTTGCTTTCTCCTCTTGCTGATGAGGCTCCAATTTCTTCATCTCCGTCGAAGCCTGTTCATTCTCACTCGGCTTCCTTGAAAAATTGGGCTTCAACAGCAAAAGGTTTATGTGTTGTTACTTCCTACTCTCTTCCTCTTAACTTCTCTGATGATGGTGTCTTATCTTCTTCAATTCCAGATGATGTTTTTGAAGATTTGTGTCCTCTTTGGTCTTCTTTTGTGCTTGGGAATTTTATTGGAGATATGCCTCATATTGGTACCGTTCACGCTACGATCAATAGGATTTGGCAAAATTCTACCAAATATCTCAAGATTGACGCTCATTTTGTCTCTGAGACCTCAATTCTATTTTGTACTGAAGATGCAAACATTCATGGTAAAGTCTTACGTAGACACTTTTGGCACATTGGTGATTCTCTGATGGTTTTGCGGGAATGGTCTCCGACCTCTGCTTCTACTGATCTTGAACTTCACTTGCTTCCTCTTTGGGTTGATTTTGCAAGTGTGCCATCACATTTGTTCTCTTATAAGGGTCTAAGCTTCTTGGCGAGTCATATTGGATCTCCTATCAAGCTTCATCCTCGTACTGAGAAATGCTTAAGGTTTGATGTAGCTCATGTTGGTGGATGTTAATATGCAGAATCTGCTTCCATCTTGGATTAACGTTGCTGCTAGTAAATTTTCCGAGGTCAGGATTCAGGGTTCATACCCTTGGCTACCTCAGTGATGATCACTATGTCATAAATGGGGTCATGAATCTAAGTCATGCATTGCTTCGTTTTCATCAATCTAGTCATCTCCTCCTAAGGTTTAGAATGTAACTAGTTCATTTTCTGCAGAATATTCTTCTATTCTACCTGACCTATCCATTCCTCCAATGAAGTTAATTGTTGCAGTTGATAATTCTACTGTTGATGATTCTGCTACTATTTATTCTCATCTTCTGAAGCGTCATACTCTAGCTATTCCTGTTGTTTCATATGGTCCTCAACTGACTAAGCCTCCTCTTGTGGAATATGATGGTAATAAGTCTTTAGACTGGACTACTATCCAGAAATCTGGTCGTATTTCCTCTAAGCTTGTTTGTAATAATAAACTGTCCAATGTTCCTTCTTTTGATTCGTCTTCTCGGCCAGTTTCTCCTTCTAGGTTCCTGGTTCTTGAGAATTATAAGAAAGAAGGTGAAATATTGGAATCTTTGGAGCCTTCCTCTTTAATATCTTTGCATTGTTCTAAAGCTAAAGCTAAAGACTCTAAAGGCAAATCTTCTCAAATTTCCTCCTCTGCTGATATTGAAAAGTTCCCTTCTTTGAATGTTGTGTCTACTCTTTCCAAGAGAGCTTCCATTAGGAAGCAATGATATCTTTATTTTCATGGTATTTGCGTGGCTTCAATCAGCCTCGCAAGCATTTAGTTTTGCATAACTTGGTCAAGGAAAAGAAGTTTTCTTTGGGATGTGTTATTGAAACTCGTGATTCTGCGGATAAACATTCTTCTATTCTGTCGTCTTGTCTTCCAAGCTGGAAGATAACTATGAATCATGATCATCATCCTTTAGGCAGGATCTAGTTTTTTTCTTTTGCATAAGTGGTGGTTACTCCTCTGGCTAAATCTTCACAACACATTACATGTGGTATTACTATTGTCTCTTTGGGTTCTTCTTTTATCTGTTCTGCAGTTTATGCTTCCAATGCAGAGCTAGATAGGCGGACGTTATGGCATGATCTATCCCTGCTTAAATCCTCCTATGCCTAGTTATCTCAGCCGTGGATTTTACTTGGTTATTTTAATGGCACTCTCTCATCTATGGAGCATTCTCGTGTTTCTGATTATTCTTTTGATCAAACGGGTATTAAATTCTTTCAAAAATTTGTTTCTGGTTGTGATCTTGTTGATTTGGTGTTTAGAGGTCCTCTCTTTACCTGGTGGTATAAGCAAATTGTAGATCTTGTGGGGAAAAAGCTGGATCGTGCTCTTGTAAATTCAGAATGGTTAAGCTCTTTCCCTCTTTCATTTGTTGAATTTGATCCTGGTGGTATATCATACCATTCTAGATTTTCAGTTCAGATTTCTACTCCTCCTTCTTCATGTAGAAGACATTTTTGATTTTTTAATTTTACTGCAGATCATGAGCAGTTTCTGCCTCGAGTTAAAGAAGTTTGGGATTTTACTCCTACTTTGTTTCACTCTCGATCATCCCTTCACATTTTTCATAAGAAGTTGAAGTCTCTCAAGTTGACTCTTAGAGATTTAAATAAATCTTGTTGTGGGGATCTTTCTAAACGTACTAAAACTGCTTTTGATGACCACGGTAATATTCAAAATCTCACCCTTCAGCATCCTGTTTCTTCCAATCTCAGTTTGGCAGATGAGGCTTCTTGTAAATGGCACCGCCTTGCTAATTATGAGGAGCAATTTTTTGGCAAAAGTCTCATATTAAGTGGTCAGCTGCTGGTCACCTTAACACTTCATTCTTCCATAGAGTTACTCAAGCTCAAGCGTCAAAGAATTTTATTTCCTCTCTATGTTCAGCATCATGTGTCATTCTTACAGATCAATCTGATATTAAAGCAGAGGCTGTTTCTTTTTTCAATACATTTATGCAGCAATCCTCTTTGTCTTCCTCAGATGATATACTTCCAGTTATGTCCAAATTTATGGATTTTCATTGCTCTGATGACTTGGCTCGTAGTCTTGTAGCTCCTATAACTCCTCTGGAAATACAGCAGGTAATTTTCTCCATGCCTTCTAATAAAACCTCTGGGACAGAAGGATTAACATTTGGATTTTTAAGGCACCATGGTCAGTTTTGGGAAGAAATTTTATTACGGCTGTATAATCATTCTTTATCTTTAGTTTTCTTCCCTCTGGTGTTAATGCCACTACCTTGACTTTGGTTCCAAAACATTCATCTGCTTCAAAGATGAAGGATGATAGGCCTACAGCGTGTTGTAACCTCCTTTATAAGATAATTTCAAAAGCTCTTGGCCAAACGACTTAAACTGATTCTCCCTACAACTGTTGAATTAAATAAAACAACTTTTATTAAGCAGCGTCTTCTCTTAAAAAATGTATTGCTGGCTTCATAGCTGATAAAAGCTTATCACAAAACCAATATCTCTCCTCGTTGTGCAATAAAGCTAGACATTGCTAAGGCGTTTGATACAGTAAATTGCAACTTTGTTGTTGCGGTTTTGAAAGCTATGAAGTTACCTGATATTTTCATTCACTGGATATATATCTGTATCTCCACAACCTCTTTCTCGATGTTTGTGAATGGTGAATTTTATGGTTTCTTTTCTAGCACTAGAGGAATTCGCCAGGGATGTTCTCTCTCGCCATGTATGTTCTTATGAACAATGTTCTTTCTAAGATGCTTAACTATGCTGCTGTTCAGTCTAGATTTGGATATCATCCTTTATGTAAGAATATTAAGCTTACTCACCTCTGTTTCGCCGATGATATATTAGTCTTCTCTGATGCTTCAGCCTCTTCTCTGCAAGGAATTATTAATGTGATGACTGAGTTTGGTAATCTGTCTGGTTTGAGGATTAATATTACCAAGTCCTCTATCTTTTATGGTGGTAGAGTTACTTCAGATTTTTTGTCTATGATCTCCTCTATGGGAATTGATGCAGGTTCTCTTCGTATTAAATATTTGGGTCTTCCTCTTATGAGTAAATCTATGTCTCATACAGATTTTGAACCTCTGATTGATAAGATAAGTTCTTGTATGAATGCTTGGGCTGTGAAAACTCTCTTTTATGCAGGAAGGTTGCAATTGATTAAATCTATTGTTTCTAGCCTTGTCAATTTTTGGTGCTCAACATTTAAACTCCCTTCTAGATGTTTAAAAGAAATTGAAAGCCTATGCTCTGCTTTCCTCTGGTCAGATTCGCCAAGAATAACTTCTAAGGCTAAGGTATCTTGGAATGATGTATGTTTACAAGGAGGGTTGGGTATCAGATCTTTGTGTGTTACTTCTCGAGTTTTTAATCTTCACCTTAGTTTGAGACTTCTTACCTCTTCTCAATCTCTTTGGGCAGCTTGGCCAAGGATCTATCTTCTTCGATATTCTTCTTTTTGGGATGTAAGGGATAATGGTAGAGGTTTTTGGATGTGGAGGAAGCTACTAAAATTGAGAGAGACTACTTATTGATTTATTAAAGTTAGGATTCAGTCTGGTCTTCAAGCATCCTTTTGGTATGACAATTGGTCTCTTGTTGGAAAATTAATTGATAAAATGGGTCTTTCTGGTCCTCGGATTCTAGGTTTACCTAAGTCAGCTGTGGTAGCTGGTGCTTTCTCTGCCTCTGGTTGGAAGTTTTCATCTGCTTATGATCGTCAATTCTGCCTTTTAGTTGATCAAATTCGTGTTGGACCTTCTCCTAATTCAAATATGGGAAACGACATCTATCTTTGGAAGTATTCAGATTCTCTTTACTGTGATTACTTCTCTTCCTCTAAGACTTGGGACCAACTTTGCTTATCTCGAAATCGTGTTTCATGCGCTACTATCATCTGGTTTCCTCAGTGTGTTCTTCGGTTTTCCTTTATATCCTGGCTTGCCATTCGAGATAGACTCTCCACAAGATCGAGAATGAGGTTTTGGGGGCTACAACAGAGCTGTGTTTTTTGTGGTGAGAGTGATGAAATTAGAGATCATTTATTTTATGCTTGTCCATTTAGTTTCACTATTTGGATGACTCTTTGTTCTGGTCTCCTTGGTTCTGCTATCACTCCAGATTGGGAAGATACTATCACTTTGTTGCTATCTTCCTCGCTTGTTCTTATGGATCATATTTTGGTGAAACTGGTCTTTCAAGCTTCCAATTACTATATGTGGAGCGAAAGGAATAATCGAATTCATAATAGGGAGTTTTATTCCTCTTCTACTCTTATCTCTCTTATTGACAGAGTGATTAGGAATCATATTTCTTCTCTTGCTTATAAGTTTCCTCGTAGGCTTGAAGGTTTAGTGAGACTTTGGTTTGAGCCTAGATTATCAAGTTGATTCTTTAGTTTTTGTAGTTTTTTAAAAACTGCTAGCCTCTTGTATATAAATCCATGTATATTTTGATGAATAATAATTTTCAAATTTCATCAAAAAGAAATAATTAAGGAAAATCTATCATTTATATTTTATATATTAAAAGCGAGAGAAACTCTCATTTTAACTGTGTTATAAACTATATGATAAAATTAACCTAAGTTTCATAACAATCCCTTAAAATAGGATAAGATGTTTTTGTTACAGATTTTTATATAAAAAATCAAATTTAGTAGAAAAATTCTTTAAAAACTAAAATTTAATAAAAAAACATTTCGGTTACAATTTCGGTTATTGATTCCATTTCGGTTCGAGTTTAGATTGGATTCTAGTATTTTATCGGATTCAGTTCATCTAATTCGGTATTTTGGTTATTTTTGTTTAAGACATATTCATATATTTTATTTATCGAATATAGTTTTGTACGATATAGATCGAGTTCGGGTCTAAGTATTTTTATATAAAATTCAAAATTTTAAAAGTTTAATAAAAAAAATCAAAAATTTGGCTCTTAGTTGGTTCTATATTGGGTTTTGGTTTTTTTATATAGAATATATAGGTTTAGGATATGAAGTGTTTTGTCGGATTTGGTTCATATTAGATTATTCTATTTCAGATTAATTTTGTTTTGAGTTTTGGGCAACTAGAACATCATTCCAAAAATAATATTTAAAATATCAACAGGGATCTAAAAACCAAATGAATACGGGTTGAAATTCCAATTCCACGCTATAGGGTGGGTGGAATTCTAGTTGTTTTTAATTCGGTTTGGTACTGAAAAAATGAGTTTCGGTTTAATTCGGTTATACATATACTGGATGGGGATATTTATTGTCGAGAAGAAGGATATGTATATTTGGAAGGCCAAACGTTTGCAGTAACTGATTAGCGAATCTGATTTTGAGTCGTCTTGCGGCAAAGTAGATTCCGCGGCAAATCAAAGACATCAATCAAAAAATCACCCCAAAACTAATATTGAAATCAGGAGAGATCTTCGATGGCGGATTCGGACGCTAATAGGCCGCTTAGGAAAATATCAACTGCTTTCAAGGAACTAGCGGCCGCCGTCAATTCGCCGACTCCGGAAGTTCCCGTGGCGCAGTTCTCTCACGCTTGCTCTCTAGTCTCTCCTCTCTTTGGTTGTCTCGGTATAGCTTTTAAGTTTGCAGAAATGGATTATGTTGCCATGGTATGATTTGGAATTTACAAGAGATTGTAGTACATGGTTTGAATTTTTGCGTAGAAAGGTTTTTAGTTGTGAATTTAGTTAGTAAGAAGTAGTAACTATATCGTCAGATGTTAGAATCTATTAGCAAAATCAGTTTTTTAGGCTTAAGTATATGAAATCTGTCTTCTGAATTTGCTACATTTGGTGAAATGTATCTACTTTTTGTTTATCTGGAGGATGAACGTTCTGTAAATGAAATGTTTTGACTCGTGGATATGACTACAGGTTGATGATCTTGCGAGGGCAATGTTAAGTGGTCCTGGTGAAAGAGAGGCATGAGATTGCTTATATGAGTAATTAGACCAAATGCTCTGGTCGGTTTAGATAAACCGAATTGCCCGCCCCCAAAAGTCTGGTGGACACACAGGCTGCGGACAGCTGCAGACCAGTGGTGGCACTGTTGAGGCGTGATTTGTGGAACTGACGTGTCGATGTCAGCATCATAGCACCGCTCCAACAAAGCTTTGCCATATTAACTATTTAAAGCAACTTTTCATGATCCTTCTTCTTCTCTCTTTATCTAAGAAAGCACATTATAACTCAAATCCAGCAATAGAATGAAGAAGACCAGCAAGGTTTTCTTTTCCCTGTTCTTTTCAATATACTTGTAACAGTTAATCTTTTTTTTTTTCCCGTGTTTTTCAAACAAACTCGGTTTACCAAGGTTATTTCGTGATATACTTGTTGATCTTACTCGTAGAACTTGATTCACAGTCCCGAGGAACGACTTGTGCATGCAGTCAAGGTACCAATAATCTGTCTGCACCCATAAACATTGTGCTAGCGAAGTTTTATTGCGTACAATTAATAACTTATGGTAGCTCTCATCTATACTATACCCAGAAGCGAAGATCAGCTAGTGGGGATCTCAAGAATGCTGTCAAAATTCAGGTGCCACATATCGTTTATAAATCTTTTGTGATATCTGTCTATATATATGGGCTTTACTTCAGGGAAGTTAACCACTCCTACAGAACCAGGAAGGAGAAGATCACTTACGTGTAGAAGAAGAAACACTCCATGATGATGATGATGATGATGATGAGGAAGATGAAAGACATTGTAGACGTGGGTTTGATCATGGATACCATCTAGTGAAAGGCAAAATGGGCCATAGTATGGAAGATTACATCGTGGCTAAAACCAAAACCGTCAAGGGGTACAATCTTGGGTTATACGCAATATTTGACGGCCACTCAGGTCGTGATGTTGCGCATTATCTGAAGAACCATCTCTTTGATAACATCTTGAGTCAGGTTATTGTTTTCTAAATACTCTTCCCACACTTGGGAACTATATTTCACTGAAATTTAAGACTCTTTGTTCTTTGTTTGAAGCCGGAGTTTTGGAAACACCCTAAGAAGGCAATCAAGAGGGCGTATAAAATTACAGACAACTATATTCTCCAAAACGTGGTGGGTCCACGAGGTGGTTCCACGGCCGTGACGGCTATAGTCATTGACGGGAAGAAACTAGTTGTTGCAAACGTTGGAGATTCAAGAGCTACCTTGTGTCGTAAACCTAATATAGTCAAACAAGTCACGGTTGATCACGAACCTGAAAAGGAGAAAGACCTTATAAAGAGCAAAGGCGGTTTCGTCTCCCAGAAGCCAGGTCCATTAAATTAGATCATTGTTCATGTTCCTCGTATATTTCTTTGTATACGTACTTTATTTCAATATTATTTTGATTAGGTAATGTTCCGAGAGTGGATGGACAACTAGCTATGACCCGTGCATTTGGAGATGGAAGACTTAAAGAGCATATCAGTGTGAGGCCGCATATAGAGATTGTCGAGATCCACGATGACACAAAGTTCTTAATCTTGGCTAGTGATGGAGTCTGGAAGGTTTTGCTTTGATGGATAAGTGTTGTGTTGGTAGTAAAAACCTTTACTGATTGGTTCTCAAAAGACTAGACTAAGTCTTGATTGGTTTCTATGACAGGTGATGTCGAATGAAGAGGCTTGGGTTCATATTGAGGAGATGGATAATGCAGAAGAAGCCGCTAAAGCAATTATTGATGATGCCTTGGCTAGAGGAAGCAAAGATGATATCTCTTGTGTTGTTGTTTCCTTTGACTCATAGATTATATATGATTTAGGTTTCTCAGTGAGTCACGACTTATGCAATTTCTTTTTTAAAGCATTGTTTCATATACTAATAAGTTTATGGTTCGTATCTTGATTACATGTTACAACAAAACTGTGTTCAAGACCAGTAGATGAAATTTTGGGAGATATAGCTTTAATATCAGCAAAGAAAGTGCAGAGACAAGAGTCAAAAACCCCCATTATTTCGAGATATAACCATATCTGCCGAATATTTAATCTCAGTGCAACTGTTGGAGGTTTTCAACAAGCAAGGGTCAGAGAAAAAAAATGTATCAATAATAACACGCGACTTATGTGAAAAAAAAAGTGGGACTTACCATCAATGGGTTTAGTTTGTGCATTAAGATTGACTCCAATGATTTTCAAGTTATTAGCTTAGAAGCATAAGGCATATATTCAAAACAAGACGAGGCAATAACTGGAGATATAACTAAAGCTCATAATGATACCTTATGAGTTGTTTCTCAGTTGGTTGTCTCCAAGCAGAGATGTTGAAAGTAAGTTATGTTGCTTAATCGATTTTATGACTCGCTTATATAGGAACTTGAGAATAAGTCTTAACTTTCATCTTCTGGCTTCTAATTGCATATTTGACATCGGAGTCAAATTTATCCAAGCTCAAAAGTAAAATTAGTAGTAAGTGGAGTTTTCACATTTCAATCTGCAGTTATACACGTCCAATGTTTGGAACACACAATATAGCTCATAGCACCTCTTTTGCCACTTATATTGACACATTGATTCTAAAGGATTATTGAAGAACAGAGTAATGTTTCGAATTCTTAACACTGACCAGTTGTTGATCCTAAAGTCTTTATTCAATTTTAGGATTATAAATGATATGTATTACAATCAGAGAGTAGATTATCGAATGAGAATTGTATTCCCCTTGCCGCTTCAATTTTTCTCCTTTTATTGTTGAACAGTCCATTTTGTTTTATCAGATCAATCATCATAAATGTTGATTGGCTTGATATTTTTTTTAATTTTTTTGTCAATTTGCCATGATTAACTCAGCCCGTCGAACCCGCATTTTCACACCAATCATCATGAATGCCATTTAGCTCATCTGTCTCGTCCATGATTCACCTCATGCTGTTAGTGACGAAGTGGGTTTCCCGCTATAAATCGTTTCAAACTGAATTTCACTAGGGACCTTTGTCCAATGGGCCTGACCGTTTTGGGTATTACCATCCGAGAGATTTTGGAGGATTTTAATTCCTATCCCGCGATTTTCTTTCCTTCTCAACTGATCGTGATCTCGGATTTTTCGGGCCGTGCACCTTTAAAACTGTTATCCCTACTAGCATCGAGCTTGTGGTGTTTACGGTTTCCAAGGTAAGACTCTTCATATCCTTCCTTCGACTACTATTTTCTTCTTTTACTTTTATTTCTATTTTATCTCTGCAACCCTTCTACTATTTTCTCTGTACCACTATGTTTCTATCTTTTTTCGTCGTTTCTTGAATTCTTTACTCTAGTCATTATGGCTCCTCGCATATCCTTCGGTAATCCTTCTTCATCGAAGGCTCATTCTATCGCTGGTCCCTCCGACCGTTCGTCGCCAAAGAACTGCCCTTCCATTGGCGACTCTAGCCGCTCATCGTCCTGTCATCCTCTTCTATCCGGGCGTGATTTAGAAGAGTTTAGGGTTCGGCACCAAGTCCATAATGAAGTTGATCTCTGGTTACCTCCGACTTTTCTTCCGAATTATGCTTTAATTTTTTCTTCTTTTTTCGAGGATTGTCACCTTTCATTCCCGATTCCCGAACCCTTACTCTTTTTGCTTAGTTCGTTGGGTCTCTCGTTTAGACATGCTGTCCCTAACCTCTTGTATTCTATGCTTGCGTCTCTAGTCCTTGCATGTGAAGTTGGCGAGATAATTTCTCTGGGGGTTTTCCTCCAACTCTTCTCTATTCGTTGGGCTGGACCCCAACCATTTTTTTACATTTACGGCAACTCTAATACCAAGTTCCTTGATGGCCTTTTAGCTCACCAGGATCCAACTCTTCTCTGTTCGTCGGGCTAGACCCCGATAATTTTTTTACGCTTACGCCAACTTTAATGCCAAGTTCCTTGAGGGCCTCTTAGTTCGCCAGGACGGGTGGTCCGAAAAGTCTTTTTGCTTCAAGCTCTGCCTAGAGTCGATCGGGAACTTCCCTCTTGATCAAGTGCTTGATTCCAACAACTCTGCTTGTGGTCCGAATTCCCATAGAGTAGAGATCCGGTTTTTGTTATTATTTTTTATCTTTGTTTGCACTCTTTCATGAACCGATATTGACTGCTGAGGAGTTGTCTACCTTAGTCAAGAAGTTTAAGGAGGCCGGTGTCCATTGGAGCTCGTTTAATCCAGAAAGGATTCGCCATGTTTTTTCTTTGGTTATTCTTCTTACGTATCCAATGGTCAATTCTCCTTCGTCTCATCGCTGGAGTCGAGCTGGCTCTTCTGCGCGCGCCAGTCAGTCTTTTTTTTGTATTTCCGTACACGTTTCTTTGATTTAGTTAGGTTACAATTGTCTTGAATATTCTTTGTTTTAGATTCTCAACGTCAATCTCGGGCGTCCGTTCGAGATGACGTCTCGAGCCATCGACGAGGTGGTGGTTCTTTGGGGTCTCCTGTTTGGGATGCTGACATCCCTTTTGATACTGTAGGCTTGACTCCCGAGATTGAGCTTCCCGTGGGCTGTAGGGGCGGCAAGGAACCCTGCTCAAGCCAGGCCACCCGTCCTTATCCTTTGCCTTCTAGCAGTGGCCTCCAAAATGAGCTTGCCACGCCCCGAGCTCTTCCTCCAAAAATCATTGTCACTCTTGGTCGTTCAATCACACTCACAACCATCCGATTGTTGAGGATCCGCAGAAATTATCCGAGCTTATTCATTATCTAACTTCTCGGGGTCATGTCTTCCCTCCTTTCGATAACATGGCTTCCAAGAGCTCTTATATCGAGCCCACTGATGCCTTCGGAACGGTAGTCATTTTGCATCTTGTTTCTTCTTCTTTATTCTTTCTGATCACGTTCGTGATTATTTCCTTTTGTTTTATAGTTCATGGCCGCGCTCAATAGGTTGGTTGGTGGTTTTGAATTTAGATCCTTGGTCGGTGGGCTCCCAAATGTCGCGGCCTCAT
This sequence comes from Lepidium aucheri, assembly GCA_900406435.1. NCBI lineage: Eukaryota > Viridiplantae > Streptophyta > Magnoliopsida > Brassicales > Brassicaceae > Lepidium > Lepidium aucheri. Next base: position 26,803 of record OVBA01000788.1, read on the forward strand.
CCTCTCATGTTTTGACGGACTCGGTCAAAATCCTGAATGACGCGGTGGTGGCCCCAGATGCTGAGACATTCAAGCTTTGTGCCGACATAGATAGCATGGAGAGGAAGCTGGCCTCCACCCATCGAGAAGCCGATTATATCACCAAGACCTTGGGTTTTGAACGCCATCAGTGGAAGATTTCTTGTGAGAGGGTCGTAGCTCGTGCTGTTTGGAAGAGGTCCAACATTTTGAACAGGAGGTACATGAGCCATCTAGCTGGGGTTCAGGAGAAGTTTAAACGTTTGAAGAGGCAGTCAGACTACCGGGTCGTCAAGTCACAGGATACTATTCGATCTGAGCTTTTGGATGAAATGAAGTCTGCCATCCCGACTCTTAACGGCTTCTCTCTGTCCATCAAGAAAGATTGCCTTGCTCTCGAGACTTTTGAGGACGGTGTTGATGACATGTCTGAGCTTAGCTTTGAGCGTGAGTGCTTTCCTTCAGATTCCGAGGAGGACCCAGATACCGATGTTGCATGTGAGCCCGCCATTGTGCCAGAAAGAGGCCCGAGATTGTCCTGATGAATTTTTTCTTCTTTTTGTTTTTAATTTCCTTTTTGAATTTAATGTACTCTGGTTCCTTTATGCATTTTTGGGTTCCTTTTATACTTTTTTTAATTGGTTAAATCATTGATTACTTTGCTTATTATCGCTTGTTTATTAATTTTTCTTTTGAAGCGCGCTTATATATTTTGTCTGGCCAGTTTTCTTTTGTTGTGGGGATCACCTCGTCTTTCTCCACGAGATTTATATTCATTAATCAAATTCTCTTCATCGTTTGCGCTTTATCCCGCTTGACAAATTAGGTGCGGGGTAACTTTTGGGTTGTCTCAGCTTATTTCGTCGAGCGTGTTAATTATAAGCTCGACTCGGCCGTTTATTCTCTTGGACGATCTCGACCATTTAGATTTTTTCAGAGTTTGGCGGTTACCAGCTCTCCCGATTGTGGGCCTTTGTGAGTTTAAAAACTTCTCCTTTTCCTAGTTTCAGTTATTTTGTCGCCAACTCTTTTAACAGGTAACTTCCATTCCTTTCACTATTTATCTTGTATTTGTGGTTTTCGGTAGTTTTTCGCCTTCGTTGCTTGTCGTGTATGAACTCTTCTTTATTTTCTAGAAACTTTATGGCTGCTGAATCGAGTACTCGGCCTCTTACTTCTACTTCTCATTCCACTCTTTTAATTATGGCAATGATTCCTAGACTATTTCCGATGATTCTTAGAAACAGGTAACTTCAGAAGCTTTTCAGTTTTCTGGAGGATGTCACTACTCGGACGGCCGGTGAGGGTCAATCTCCCGAAGATGCTCTGTCGGGGTGGATTTGCGCCTACACTACTTAGTTCACTGACTGCCACCTTCATTTTCCGATCCCAAGTTCTTTTTTCAATCCTCCATTCTTTAAACCTTTCTTTTGCTCAAATGTGTCTATCGTTCCTTCATATTGTCGTTGCTCTTTTGGTACGGGGTGCTGAGGCTGATGTGTCGATCGGAGTTTACGAGCTTCTTTGTTTTTATATTGTAAAGCGGAACCTTGGTTTGAAGACGGTCTACCTTTCCAACCGTGACACGCGTATGGTTCTTGACGTATCCCTAATAAGGACACAAACTAAATGTCAAAATTTTTCTTCTTCAAACTTTCTCCCGCGATAATTGGGGATTTTGATTCCAAATATATTATCCAAAATTAGAGAGGCAAATTTGATTGTTTGATCATTTCTTGGTTCATTTATTCCTTGTCGTATTCGAATTCTCATCATTCTTCGTTTTTGCAGAGTACCCTTCTCTAGAGTTTTCTAGTGCAGTTTCATACCTTTTGCATAAGTTGAGAAATGACGAGGTGCACTTGGACTCCTTCTCGGCTATCTGGATCAAGCGTTGTTTGTCTTCTGCGGCGATCATCCCCAGGAATCCAATTGATTAGCTCTTTGTCGATTTTCTATTTTTTGACGTTGCAACTTGTTTTGATGGAATTCTGGTATGTAGTTAAACAACTTTCTGAGTCCTCCAATCTTGCTCACACCTCTTCTTCTCGTAAGACTCGGTATTCCAAATCAGCGAGTGTGCCTATTTCATCTCCTAGGAGGAAGAGGGTGATCAAGGAGGAGAAGTCCGGACAGGATGATAGCTTTCGGCTATAGGGGACTAAGGCTATTCCCCAGCTTCTGGCTCTTTTGCCTCCTATTTTGGGCTCTGATGCCCTCCCTCATGCTAAGCGAGCCTGTCGTGATAAGCAGACTGGACCCTCTCTACATCCGAGCTCTTCTCCTACTGATGTGGATCGATACACGAGCGAGCATTAAACCAAGATCTTTGCTTTCTTGAACGCCAACGAGGTCTCTTTCGTGGATCAAATGTCTGAACGGGATATGTTTGAGGCTGTCTTTGCGCTCCAAACCCGGGTACATGACCTTTTTACCTTGTTTCCTTTGGTTGGTGGTGATAAGTTTGAGGCTGTCCTTGCGCTCTATTATCGTTTAGGCAACTAATGAGATGAAAAACATCGTTTTTACTCAAGAAACTAAGCTTATGAATTCCTTTTCGAAGAGAAGTTTGAGCATCTCCGGTCTTTACACTCAAAACTTGAGGAGGTTCTCAAAGAATATCGGGCTCGGTATGGTGAGAAGATCAAATCCCTTGAGTCGGAAAAAAGGGAACTTGCTTCCCAGCTCTCCGCCATCTCTGAGGAGAAGGAGGTGATAACTCGGGACATTGAACTTCAGACCTATGTTGTCTTTCGCGCAGCGCATGAAAGGGTATGGGATCACCATTTGTCTGAGTGTTTTGCTTGGGGCGTGTATTAATGGAGCGTGTCGCTGACACTTCTCACACCATTTCGAGTAGTGTTCACTATCTTTTACCATTGTCGGCTAGTAGTATCCCTGTCTCCTGATCTTAAATGCCAACGTGCGTTATCCGGAGTGGTTCTCGAAAACTCCGAGGTGAACTTCCGCTAGAACTTGAGCCGCTTCATCATTAGTTTTACATAAGAGACAAGGTCCTGCTATACTTTTTTTATATAGGCGTCCATTTATGATGCAAAACCATGCACTCTGGGTTTTTAAATTTCTTGCTTCCCATCCGTCTTGTGAAGTGACCCCATCAGATATGTAGCATTTAATAGGAACCCACCAGTCTGGATGCACGATGATTTTGGCTTCATGTACTAGAGGATCGTCAATCTCTTCTTGCTGTGTTATAGTTAGAACCGTCCCGACTGTCTCAATGCTAGGTTTTTCCAGATATTCCACTAGATTACCCCGTCTAACAAGGGGTTCCGACATGGACGCGAGTGCGGCTAAGGCGTCTGCTGCTGCGTTCTCTGCCTGAGGATTTTTTCTATCTCGAATCTTTTGAATTGCGATACTGTGTTTTTGATGAGCTCTAAGAATGCATTCATCTTTACGTCTTTTGCTTCATACTCTCCATGATATTGACTGGTTACCATTTGTAAGTCGCTATAAGCTTTTAGATGTTTCACTCCTATTCATACTTTGATCCATAAGCCGGTGAGCATAGCTTCGTATTCAGCTTCATTGCTTGATGTTTGATAACCTAGATGACAAGAATGCTCTATTTGCTCACCACTAGGTGAGGTTAATCTTAGGCCGTATCCCGATCTATTCTGCGAGGATGACCCGTCAACGTGAACTGTCAATGGTTCTTGATCAATCTCCATTTTATTCGACCCCTTATAGATTTGAACGATTGAGTCAGCGAGGACTTGTGACTTCATGCTCGTGCGGGGTCAATATTCTATGTCGTACTCACTAAGCTCGATTGCCCATTTGACAAGTCATCTTGACTGTTTCGGGCTATGCATGATCGTCTGGAGGGGTTAGTTTGTCATCACCGCGATAGTGTGGATTTGGAAGTATGGGCAGAGTTTTCGTGTGGTTGTTACTAGCATGAGGGCTATTTTTCCCACCATTGGATACCACTCCTCGGACTCATTTAGAGACTTAATTATGTAGTAGATTGGTCATTGTTCGCCTGTTTGGTCGTTGTTGGCTGCTATTCTCCTAGTTAGCTGCTGGACCTCCTTTTTTGACTGCAACGGACGCATATTGATCAGCGTGCTTATCTGATATGGATTAGCCTCGATCCCTCTTTTTGTAACGAGGTATCCCAGAAACTCTCCGGATGATACCACGAAGGTGCATTTGTTGGATTCAGCTTCATCTTAAATTTTGAGGATGTCGAAGCAGCAACGCAATTGTCCAACGTGATCCTTTGCGTTTGATGCGTATCAGATTTTAACCCTAAGCTATCTACTGCAAGTGCACAACAAATCGAGTAGTAATCTAGGGATTGTATCCACAAGGACCAAGTTATCACACTATCCATTCTGAAATCAAATTAGAGCAAAGACAAATAGAAGGTTGTTTGTAGACTAAATCGAAATAGAATTAACGATTAACAATAAATGAATAAAACACCAAGCTTAGGAAGTTCTTCGGGAAATAAGAAATTTGAACAAAGAAACTATTCAGGCAACATTCATTCAAAAATCTCGACTCAGACATAAATTTATAACCAATCCACTCTCGTGGTATCAATCCCTATATCCAGCAACCTAGTGGTCTTAACTCTCGTTGGTACCATGAAACTAATATGCATTGTCGATCAGGTCTGATAAGTCCACAATCAACCTTAACATCAGCTATCGCGATTAAGGATTGATTGCTCACCTAAAGAGGATCCAATTTCCTAACAAGCTTTTGGAATGTTAGGTAATCTAAGATCATAGATTAGTTAGCTACTCTAATCTAAGTATTAAGTATATCAATTAGGTGGAGAACACATCAAACAATTCTTATTTGTTCCTAATTTATAAATTCCCTGCAACCCTAGAAATCCTAAACTTGATTAGGGATTTACTCAGACATGGTGAAGAAGAAGATCATATTGCAAATTATATTGAAAAGCATAAAAGTAAATTGTATATAAATAAGAGGGATCATAATTCTTCTCCAATGGTGTAAGGATCGAAATCTCTCTCCTAAAATCTCTAATACAGGTTGTTCTCACGTAATCATTCTCTTTCTAAAACATGATGAAAATTGGTATTCTATAGGTCCTACAAACGTAGGTGTAAAATAGGAAAATTAGGTTTTTATCCTTGTCAGCTTTGCTGATCGATTAATCAAGGATGTTGATCAATCGATCAAGGCCAATTGCTCAATCTTTAATAGGTGTTGGTCGATCATTAGATCGAGCGCATCTCTTGCTGAACAATCAATGATCGATCGATCGATCAAGTGTGGTGATCGATCGATCAAGACTCTAAAATTCCACATATTGCTCTAATTCATCCTTGGCCAAGCTTTAAGGGCATAATCTGAATTTAACCTGTTTTCCACCTGAAAAGACTCTATAAAACAAAAAATCAATCTGAAAACATGCGAATTAATGAACTTTAAACCGATAGAAATGAGGTATATCAACTCCCCCAGACTTAGTGTCTTGCTTGTCCTTAAACAAAGAAAGAAAATATTGAAAGAAAGATTTCACTCCAAAGAACTCATTCGTCATCAGATCACTGCATATCAATCGCATAATAAACCACACAACACTTACCTGTCAATATCGAGACCACCTTGTACTTTCCCCAGACTTAGCTTCTTGCCAGTTAGACTCCACAATCAACACCAAAATACCCAAATGCACCATACTGACTTCCTAAAGTATCTAAGTGCAGTCTCATCAAGGGAGTATCGATCAATGGACACATGGACTCATCATTAGCCTTTACCTGAACCCAAGACTATCTTCATATGGTTCCTTTCCTCTTATTCTATTTATTTGAAGCTGATTTCTCCCTACTTACCCAGAGTATCATGTTTTTAATTGGGTGCTCAACCAATTTCTCCCTACGTACCTAGGGTATCATTTTATTTTTTTATTGGCTATCCAACCAGACATCTCCCTACTTAGCTAGGGTACCATTTTTTTAAATTGGTTGGTTCTTTAGCAAATCAAAGAATGAAAGCAAAAGTGGCTTCATTGGAACAAAATTTATGATCCTTGGCCAAATTTTGTATTGCTTCTACTTTGTTTTAGAGTTATTTCAGAATCTTAAAACATTCGAATATCTAAAAGAGGGGAACCATACTCACACAGATAAGTCTTTTAGGACTGAAGAGTGGAATCCCATCCAATGCATACCAAGCCCCTTGACAAGAAAATTAAGTCAGGTTAAGGTTGAAATCGGCATAGATTCTTCGAATACTTAAAAATCGATATGTGTCATTGAGAAGATGCTGAGTCTCTAGATTTTCCAATAGTCAATCAATTCCTGAGAAACAAACATTTATAGTACTTAGTTCATGACATGCAACAATCCTCAAAAATCATAGTTCTAAGTAATTGGTTTATATGCATCAAAAAGTCAACAAGTATTCAAAAAGTGCATTAGTAACAACGAATATCCTCCCCCAGACTTATTTCACACTGTCCTGGTGTAAAAACAAGATTGAAAGAGAATGTTTCGCATAAAAGGAACAAAAACCAGATGTATCAAAGGAAGGGAAGAAAAACGGTGAACGTGTACCCATGATCGATCGACCATCACCTGTGAGCGATCGATCAGGGTGTGAGCGAGTTGTAGATTGATCCAGGGTCGATCTACAAATCGAGCGCATGGAGCCTAATCCCGCTGATCGATCAATCCCGTAATCGCGGTCGATCGCACGGTCGCGCAAACAACTATTTTTATCCATGATCGATCGATCGTGTGTCTAACCAATCGGTCTCTTCCTGATTCCCTGAAACCAAACAAAACAAAACAGCAAAAACAGGAACCAAATAATGCAAAACGAAAACTGAAAACTTACTAGTGGGTTGCCTCTCACTCAGCGCTTGTTTAAAGCATTAGCTTGACTTGAAGTTCCTTAGTTCAATGGAAGATTATTTAAAGGTATGGAAGTTTCATCGGCAATGTCCATATCGACAAAGTAATGCTTCAAACGTTGGTCATTTACAACGAACTTGCCTTCCTTCCTATCGAACAATACTACAGCTCCATAAGGACGTACTTCCTTGATGGTGAAAGGTCCTGACCACCTTGACCTAAGCTTTCGAGGGAAAAGTCTAAAAAAAGAATTAAACAAAATAACTAAATCATAAGGAGCCAAACTCCTATTAATGATACGCTTATCATGTGCTGCCTTACTCCTTTCTTTGTCGATCCTCTTATTTTCATACGCTAAGTGTCTGATCTCTTCCAAATCATTTAACTGCATGGTCCTTCATTCGGCTGCCGGCTTGATATCATAGTTCAAATGTTTGATAACTCAATTTTCCTTGTACTCGAGCTCAACTAGAAGGTGAGAAGACCTCGCATAGACCAGATGGAATGGGGTTGTACCCAATGGAGTCTTGTAAGCTGTCATGTATGCCCAAAGAGCTTCATCGAGTTTTGAAGACCAATCCTTCCTTTTCGAACAAACAGTTTTCTGTAAGATGCTTTTGATTTCTCGGTTCGAAACTTCAACTTGTCCACTTGTCTGAGGATGATATGGTGTAGCACTTTGTGATGAACCCCATACTTCTTTAGAATACCATTGAATGTCTTGTTTATGAAGTGAGAACCACCATCACTGATGATAACTCGCGGAACACTGAACCTAGGGAAAATAACGTGCTTGAACATCTTCAATACAACCTTAGCATCATTCGTTGGGCTGGCCCGCGCCTCTAACTACTTGGAGACGTAATCAATCGCTACAAGTATGTACTAATTCCCTGAAGAATCAGGAAAAGGTCCCATGAAGTCAACTCCCCAAACATCAAAGACTTCAACTTCGAGTATGAAGTTCTGAGGCATCTCATTCCTCTTGCTAATATTCCCTTGTCTTTGACATGAATTACACCTTGAGATAAAAGCATGAACATCCTTGAACATATTTGGCCACCAAAAACCAGCTTGTAGAACCTTCGAAACTGTCTTGAAGGTTGCAAAGTGTCTTGCATAAGAAGAACCATGACAATGAAACAAGAACACTGAAATATCATCCTCAAATACACATGGTCTAAAAATTCCAATAGCACACTGCTTGTAAAGATAAGGTGCATCCCAATAGTAGTGTCTGATGTCACGAAGAAACTTCTTCTTCCTATAACCGTGAAACTCAGGAGGATCAACGTAATAGTTAGCAATCTTAGCAAACCATGGTGTTCCTGGAACTCGCAGAATCTTAGAAGAGGGACGAGCTGGTCTCAATGTGGTATGAATAGAGTAGACCTATTCTTCTCGCAAGCTATCATCCAAGGGTACACTGTCATTCACCCTAAGCCTTGATAAGTGATCAGCCACTCCATTCTCTATGCCTCGTTTGTCTCGGATCTCAAGATCGAACTCCTAAAGGAGGAGAACCCATCGAAGAAGTCTAGGTTTAACATCCTTCTTGGAGAGTAGATACTTCAATGTTGCATAATCTATGTGAACAATCACCTTAGAACCAACCAGATATGATCTGAAATTTTCGAATGCAAAGATAATAGCTAACAATTCCTTCTCAGTTATAGCATACTTCCTTTGAGCATCATCTAAAGTTTGACTAGCATAGTAAATCACATGCTGTTTCTTGTCCTTTCTCTGCCCCAAAACAGCCCCAAGTGCATAGTCACTTGCATCACACATGATCTCAAACGGCAAGTCCCAATCTAGTATATGTACAATTGGTGCACTCACTAAAGCTCCCTTCAATGTGAGGAAAGCTTCTTCACATTCCTTACTGAAACCGAACTTGAAATCCTTACATAGCAATTGTGTCAAAGGTCTGGCCAGCTTCAAGGAATCTTTGATGAACCGTCTATAGAATCCGGCATTGCCTAGAAAACTCCTCACTTCCTTCACTGTAGTTGGCGCTTTCAGGCTGGTCATGATCTTGATCTTGGCTTTGTCAACCTCTACACCATTCCCAGATATCTTGTGTCCTAAAATAATCCCATCTCTAACCATGAAGTGACACTTCTCCCAATTCAACACAAGGTGTTTCTCCTCACATCGTTGAAGTACCCTGTAAAGATTAGAAAGACAACCAGCAAAAGAAGAACCATATATAGAGAAATCATCCATAAACACTTCCATAATATCCTCAATCATGTCAGTAAAAATAGACATCATGCATCTATGAAAATTTGCTGGTGCATTACATAAACCGAATGGCATTCTGCGATAAGCAAAGGTGCCATAGAGACATGTGAATGTGGTCTTCTCCTGATTGTCTGGATGAATAGGAATCTGAAAGAAACCTGAATAACCATCTAGAATACAGTAGTAAGAGTGATTTGCCAATCTTTCAAGCATTTGATCGATGAAGGGCATTGGAAAGTGATCCTTTCTAGTCGAAGAATTCAAGTTCCTGAAATCGATACACATCCTACGTCCTGTAACAGTCCTAGTAGGTATCATTTCATTGTTCTCATTCTTAACTAGAGTCACACCTCCTTTCTTAGTCACTACATGAACATGACTGACCCAATTACTATGAGATATAGGGAATATAATTCCTGCTTCTAACAGTTTCATTATCTCTTTCTTAACAACTTCCTTAAGGCTGGGATTTAAACGCCTTTGGTTCTCTATGGAGGACTTAGACTCATCTATCAAGTGAATCCTATGCATACACAACTCAGGGAAGATTCCAGGAATATCATCTAAGGAATAGCCTATTGCTTTACGATACTTAGGAAATTCGCACAAAAGCAAAGCAGTTTCAACATCGTTCAACTTAGCATTGATAATCATAGGTGAAGTTGAGTTTGGTCCTAGAAAAGCGTACCTTAGCTCTGTAGGAAGTGTTTTAAGCTCGACCTTAGGAGCCTTGAGTTCGCTCCAAGGATTGTCCAAAAGTGATGTGATCGATGGCTTAGATGCTCCTAAAGCCAAGTAAGCAACCATCCTTTCAACTGACTTGCTTGAATTCAACATCTTGGCATAACTAGATGCTTCTTCATTAAGAAACCCACACTCGGATTCTGTCCCTGTGAGTACGACATCAAGAGGATCTTTGGTTAAGAACTCATTAGCCAATTGGTATGCGATTTGATATGATATTGGGCAAGCAAGGACTCAACTCACTAGATGCAGCTACAAAAGACAAGGATTCAATGGATGAAGAGCAACGGATGAAGATATTATGCATGTACCAGCTGGAGCAATGACAAGGTCAAGGGCTAAACTCTTCAACCAAGCCATTGGAGGAATCATCCTCCGGATTCAAAGTCAAGAAGAAGATCATCTAAGTCCAACCACATCGGTTTTGACTTGTAGTCAACAAATGGGTGTGTAGCCTATTTGTACTCTTTTTCCTTCACTTGGTTTTGTCCCATTGGGTTTTTCCAAGTAAGGTTTTAATGAGGCAAATAGTCTACACTTCACAAGAGAGCCCATTTGTTAAGTTGGGGATTCGACCCATTTATTAAGTTAGGGATTCGGTCCATTTATCTTTAAGACACTAGGGTTTTGCGTTTCCCCTATTTAAACTCTTGTAAACCTTTCTTTTGTTTCCAACAACTCTCATTTTATCAAACTCTTTTCGATTGTTGTTCTCTCTTTGGTGAGTCATATCCAAAGAACCCTAACGGAATATCAAGGGTTTTCCGCAACCCTTGTGCGACCTAACGATCCATCTACTTGGTTTCTTCTTCTCCAACGAGTTGTCAAGGACCAGAATCTATCTCTCACTTGTCTTTGGTGTGTCGATCTTATAAGGGTTACATCAAGTGGTATCAGAGCCCCTTCAAAGGCTAAGTGTTTTGATCTCTATCACTTTTCTGACTTTTCATCTTCTTCTTCACCATCTTTGATTTTGCGATTTGTTTGGGTTAACAAACGTGCTCGAGAATTGTGTTAGAAACCCTAATATTCACCGATTTTGATATGCTTTGGGTTATATGTTCAGCATCATCAAGTTTTACTCTCGAATTTGTTGCTAGAATCTGGAAATTTTGTTCACAAATTCCGCGTAATTTTTTTTAGATTTTGGCTGTGCGATTTAGGGTTGGGTGAACTTGGATTTGCTGAAATTCTTTGGCTAAAATTCTATTAGTGATTTTTATTCTTCTTAGGGTTTACTTTTTGATTTGTTGGGCTATTTTACTGTGAGTTTCTTGTGTTGTTTTGCAGGAAACCATGTCGCAAGAAGATGAAGAGACAACACAAAGTACAAACAATAAGCTCCTTATCGAAGCTATGGAGAGGTGCTTGACAAGAAACTAGAAACGGCTTTAGATCAGAGGTTTGAGGTTTTTCGTCAAGAGATTCAATCTGATGGGCAACGAAAGTTTACGACAAGATCTAAACGAGGAAGTTCAGACAAGGAACAAGTTCACATATCATCTAAACATGATAAGTCTGATGGGGAACCAAGGAAGTCGGGTTCTAGTGGAGACAGGATGGCTGAAGAATACTATGGTCTAAGAGTGACACATCCAAAAGAAGGCATAGGAGCCATAGAAAGAAGGAAGTTCCAAACCGTATGCTAGAAAATCTGGGTGGACTTAAAATCCGCATACCATTATTCCAAGGAAGAAATGATCCAGATGCTTATTTGCATTGGGAAACCAAGATTGAGTTGGTCTTTAACTGTCAACATTATGCTGAAGAAAAGAGTAAGGGTGGCTACCACAGAATTTACGGATTATGCTTTGAGTTAGTGGGATCAGCTTGTGACCAATAGAAGAAGGAATGGGGAATATCCAATCTGCACTTGGAAAGAAATGAAAACAGTTATGAGAAAGCGGTTTGTTCCAACTCATTACCATAGAGATTTGCATCAAAAACTGAGGAGGTTGACTCAAGGAAACCGGTCTGTTGAAGACTACTATCAAGAGATGGGGACACTCATGCTTAGGGCTGATATAATGGAGGATAAGGAAGCAACAATGACCAGATTTTTGGGTGGACTAAACCGTGAGATACAAGACAGACTTGAGATGGAGTTTTATGTGGAGATTAAAGACATGCTTCACAAAGCTATTTTGTTTGAAAAGCAACTTAAACGCAAGAACCACACTCGTAGCTACTACAACAACAACACCCGGTCAAACTATGCCAAAGAAGAGCAGCCAAGAGAGAGTTCAAAGCCTGAACTGACCAAAGGAGAAGCTAAGGGAGTTTCTGAAAGCTCCAACGTGACCAGCAATAAAGAAAAGGTTGAAAATAAGCCACGGTCCAGAGAGGTTAGGTGTTTTAAGTTTAAAGGGAGAGGTCATTGTGCTAATTCTTGTCCAAACTAAAAGGTTATGATGATACTGCCTAATGGAGAGTATTAGTCAGCTGATGAAGACATAGCACTTGATCCTTCACCACCTAAAGATTTAGAAGCTACATCAACTTATGAAGCTAAACCTCTGAGTGGTAACATCATGGTTGCAAGAAGAGCATTCAGTTTGAATGCTCAACCTGAACAGCAAGAACAACAGGAGAATCTATTTCATACAAGGTGTATGGTACAAGACAAGCTGTACAACATGATCATTGATGGAGGAAGCTGTACCAACGTAGCTAGTGAGACAATGGTAAAGAAGCTTGGTCCGGAAACTAAACCACACCTGAAGCCTTACAAGATACAATGGCTAAATGAGAAGGGAGAAATGAGCGTTGCTAAGCAAGTATTGATATCTTTGTCTATTGGAGAATACAAGGATGCTGTTCTCTGTGACATCTTACCAATGGAGGCTGGGCACATACTACTAGGGAGGCCTTGGCAATCTGACAGAAAAGTTGTGCATGATGGATTTACAAACCGTCACTCTTTTACCCACAAAGGTCATAAGATAATTTTGTTACCATTATCACCTCAAGAAGTTTATAAGGACCAGCTTCAGCTCAAGGCAACAAAGGAGGCTGGAAAACAAGGCCGCAAAGCCACAAACTTCTACACCAAGGCCGTACCAACTAAGCATTCACTTGCTATTACCCGTCCCATGCTATTATTTGTGTTTAAAGAAGCTCTAACTACATTGCATAATCTTGAGCCGGTGTTGCGGAGCAAAATATCTTCTTTTTTGCAGGATTTTGAAGATGTATTCCCTGAAGAAATCAAACACGGATTGCCACCTATAAGGGGAATTGAGCATCAAATAGATTTTTTTCCCGGCACTTCTCTACCAAATCGACCAGCTTATCAAACCAATCCCATAGAGACTAAGGAGCTTCAAAAGCAAGTAGATGAGCTGTTAAGGAAGGGACATATACGTGAGAGTATGAGCCCTTGTGATGTTCTGGTTCTTCTTGTGCAAAAGAAAAATGGCAGCTGGCGCATGTGTGTTGATCGCAGAGCAATCAATAACATAACGGTTAAGTATCGACATCCTATACCTAGACTTGATGATATGCTTGATGAATTACATGGTTCTAATATCTTTTCTAAGTTTGACTTGAAAAGCGGGTATCATCAGATTAGAATGAAAGAGGGTGATGAATGGAAAACCGCATTTAAAACTAAACATGGATTATATGAATGGTTAGTGATGCCATTTGGGCTGAAAAATGCACCTAGTACTTTTATGAGATTGATGAATCATGTTCTTAGAGCATTTATAGGTGAGTTTGTCGTAGTGTACTTTGACGATATCCTGGTTTATAGCAAGAGTCTAGACGATCATATTGAGCATCTTAAGAAGGTCTTAGAAGTGCTTAGATAAGAAAAGTTATATGCTAACCTTATGAAATGCACATTTTGTACGAATAATCTTGTATTTCTAGGCTTTGTTGTAAGTGAAGGAGACATCAAGGTGGATAAGGAGAAAGTGAGAGCAATCCAAGAATGGCCTACGCCTAAGAATCTAAGCGAAGTTAGAAGTTTTCATGGACTAGCTGAGTTTTATAGGCGTTTTATAAAGAATTTTAGCACTTTGGCTGCTCCATTAACTGAAATCATCAAGAAGGAAATTGGCTTTAAATGGACTGAAGCTCAAGAGAATGCTTTCCAACATTAAAGGATAAGCTTATCAATGCTCCTATTCTAGCTTTACCGGATTTTCTTAAAACTTTTGAAATAGAATGTGATGCTTCTAACATGGGCATTGGAGCTGTCTTGATGCAGGATAGGAAAGCTATTGCATATTTTAGTGAGAAGCTGGGAGGAGCAATCTTGAATTATCCTACCTACGACAAAGAACTATATGCATTAGTGAGAACTCTTCAAACGTGGCAACAATACCTTTGGCCGAAAGAATTCGTGATTCATTCTGATCATGAGTCCCTTAAACACCTCAAGGGTCAGCATAAGCCGAACAAACACCATACTAGGTGGGTGGAGTTCATTGAGACATTCCCTTATGTGATTCGTTACAAGCAAGGTAAGGACAATGTGGTTGCTAATGCATTGTCAAGAAGGTACACTCCACTCTCCACTCTTGAAACTAAGCTTCTGGGTTTTGAACATTTGAAAGAACTTTATTTGACAGATTCTGATTTTAAAAACATATTTGCTGAATGTTCTAAACATGGTTCTGGTCGCTACTTCAAACAAGATGGTTTCTTGTTTTATGAGAATCGTTTGTGTATACCTAACTATTCTATTCGAGATCTTCTAGTTAGGAAAGCACATGGAGGAGGTCTCATGGGCCATTTTGGCGTGGCTAAGATACTGAAAATCATGCAAGATCATTTTTATTGGCCACATATGAAAAGGGATGTCGAACGGGTATGTTCTCGATGTATTACATGCAAGCAAGATAAATCTACTACTCAACCACACGGTTTGTACTCTCTTTTACCCATTTCTGAGCATCCTTGGGTTGAGATATCAATGGATTTTGTGGTAGGATTGCCTAGAACTCGAACTGGTAAAGATTCAATCTTTGTTGTGGTTGATAGGTTTTCGAAAATGGCTCACTTTATAGCTTGTCACAAAACTGATGATGCATCTCATGTAGCAAGTTTGTTCTTTAGAGAAATTGTTAGATTGCATGGCATGCCTAAAATAATTGTTTCTGATCGTGATACCAAATTCTTGAGTCATTTTTGGCGAACCTTGTGGTCTAAGCTAGGTATTAAGCTGATATTCTCTACTACCTGCCATTCCCAAACTGAAGTAGTTAATCGTACCTTATCTACACTCTTGCGTGCTTTGATTAAAAAGAACCTGAAGTCTTGGGAAGATTGCTTGTCACATGTAGAATTTGATTATAATCATTCTATGCATTCGATATCTAAGTTCTCTCCTTTTCAAGTTGTGTATGGCTTTAATTCCTTGTCTCCATTGGATCTAACTCCCTTACCTGAGTGTGAAAGAACTAGCTTGGACGGCAAGAGGAAGGCAAAACTGGTCAAACAGATTCATGAAAAAGCCAAGATAAACATCGAAGCAAAGACTAAGGGGTATGCTCAACAAGCTAATAAAGGGAGACGTGAGCTCATTTTTAATGAGGGAGATCAAGTCTGGGTACACCTTAGGAAGGAGAGGTTTCCATCTGAAAGAAATTTGAAGCTTATGCCAAGGATTAATGGACCTTTCACCGTTGTCAAAAAAATCAATAACAATGCTTATGAACTCGATCTTCAAGGTACGTATAATATAACTACAAGTTTTAATGTGTCTGACTTGAGTCCTTTTATTGTAGATGAAACAGATTTGAGGTCAAATCCTCTTGAAGAAGGGGAGGATGATATGATATTGGACAAGCAAGGACTCAACTCACTAGATGCTGCTACAAAAGACAAGGAGTCAATGGATGAGGAGCAAACGGATGAAGACATTATGCGTGTACCAGCTGGAACAATGACAAGGTCAAGGGCTAAACTCTTCAACCAAGCCATTGGAGGACTCATCATCTGGATTCAAAGTCAAGAAGAAGATCATCCAAGTCCAACCACATTGGTTTTGACTTGTAGTCAACAGATGGGTGTGTTGCCTATTTGCACTCTTTTTCCTTCACTTGGTTTTGTCCCATTGGGTTTCCAAGTAAGGTTTTAATGAGGCAAATAGTCTACACTTGACAACAGAGCCCATTTGTTGAGTTGGGGATTCGGCCCATTTATTGAGTTAGGGATTCGGCCCATTTATCTTTAAGACACTAGGGTTTTGCGTTTCCCCTATTTAAACTCTTGTAAACCTTTCATTTGTTTCAAAGAACTCTCATTTTATCAAACTCTTTTCGATTTTTGTTCTCTCTTTGGTGAGTCATATCCAAAGAAACCTAACGGAATATCAAGGGTCTTCCGCAACCCTTGTGCGATCTAACGATCCATATACTTGGTTTCTTCTTCTCCAACGAGTTGTCAAGGACCAGAATATATCTCTCACTTGTCTTTGGAGTGTCGATCTTATAAGGGTTACATCACGATTTCCTCATAAGCATCAACCATAAACATAATCCCATTAAACATAAGCTTCCTCATGATTATATCCATCTCATAACCATATCGCCTAAATGGAGGTTGATTCTACCATTCTTCACATCGATCATAGCCCCTACAGTTCTGAGAAACGGACTTCCCAAAATCAAAGGATCCTTAGATTCTCCATCTAGCTTGAGAACCACAAAGTCCGTTCGAACAAGAGCATTCCCAATATTCACATGCAAATCTTCGAGAATACCAATCGGAAGTTTGATCGAACAATCAACAAAGATCAAAGATATCCTAGTTCTTTTGAATTCTGTATATCCAAGACATAATGCTACAGAATATGACTTTAGGTTAACACTCGAACCAAGATCACAAAGAGACTTTGCAAATACAAGACAATCGATCTCTATTGAAAGCACAAATCGTCCCAGATCTTCATCCTTTTTGGGCAGCTTGTTTTGAAGTTCATTATTGTAATCCTAAGTGATCATCATAACCCTTTCTTCTCTTGTGAACTTGTTTGTTACCATCCCCTTTACATAGCTCTTAAGAGAAGGCATCATCTACAAAGCATCGACGAAAGGTAACCTCACATTTAAATCTGCAAGCATCTCTTTGCATTTAGCAACTTCCAAATTTTTTCGAGACTTCTTTGGTGGAATAGGATATGGAGGTTTTGGCACATAGGTCCTCTCTACAACCGTGGCTGATCTCTGACTAGGGATCACTGGATCCTGTGGGAACTGTTCAGCATCGTTAATCGATCGATCATCACTGGGATCGATCAATCGGTCAACTTGCAAATCAAAATCGACATTCTTTTCTTTTTATACCTTGTCATCTTCAACATCTATCATCTCATTCTTCTTAGATGGATTTCTCACAGGAGGTTCCAGGTGATTACCACTCCTTAATGCCAAAGCACTGCATTCTTGTTGATGGGAAGGTGATGCATCTAATTGTTGTACCTTAGTGATGACATAGTCATACTTTGAGCTAAATTATGTGTACAGCCTATCCACCCTTGCATTTATCTCAGACGTGGAGTGATGTTGTGCTTGAATGAGTTGTTGTAACATGGTCTTGATTTCATCCTGACTACTATTTGAAGAACTCTTCGGTGTAGAAAGTAGATTAGGCGATGAACAAAAGTTGTTAGGCATCAATGTTGAATTCAAACGTCCTGCATCCATCTCTACTTGTGTCTCACAGTTATACACAACCTTTTTCTTCTTGACTCCACTTGCTGCAATGAACTCATCTAGTTTCTCACTAATCCCATCAATCTTCTGTGATCGAGAAATTTCTAATTCATCACCGCTAAGAGGTTCCTTAACCGTGCTTAGACCACTTGAACTTGCAGCCAGATTGTTGATCAAAGCATAGGCGTCTTTTGTTGTATTGGTCATGAAATCTTCCTTGCTTGCTGTATTCAACAATCGCCTATACTCCCAGTTTACACCTCCATAGAAGAATATCAAAAGCTGATCATCATTAAACCCATGATGCGGACAATCTCTCTTGTATCCCTTGAAACGTTCCCAAGCATCACTAAACGATTCATCTTCATAGTGTTGAAAGTGTGAAATCTGATTTTTGAGCTAATGGGTCTTAGCTTTGGTGAAAAAGTGATCCAAGAAAGCATCTCTAAT
This sequence comes from Lepidium aucheri, assembly GCA_900406435.1. Lineage (NCBI taxonomy): Eukaryota > Viridiplantae > Streptophyta > Magnoliopsida > Brassicales > Brassicaceae > Lepidium > Lepidium aucheri. Next base: position 44,795 of record OVBA01000788.1, read on the forward strand.
CTCATCCCAAGAAGTCAATGAAGCTGGAGGAAGAGACTTGATCCACCTCAAACCCTTAGCTTCCAACAAGAACTTAAAGAGCTTGCACTTGGCGTAATCCTCAGGGATTCCACTTGGTGCTGTAGTGCTGCAAATTTCTTCAAAATTCTCTATGTGGTCCATCTGATTTTCAGCTGGAAAACCATGGAATGGAAACTGCTTAATCAATATGATCAACTGTGGGTTCAACTCATAGGTAACCATATGCAATGGAGGTATAGAAATCGCCGATTGATTCTGGTAGTGAACATAAGGAGTATCCACTTCCCTGATAGCTCGATGTTGAGCTTTTGTATCTCTCTCTCTCTTTTCAGCTGTTCTATCTCTCTCATTAACCTCTCCATAGTAGCTTTCTGATTCTGAAGCTGTTGACCAGTCGTGACATCCTCAGGTTTGTCCACAAGAGTCATATCCTGACAAACAAAAACAAAGAAACAAAAACAAAAACAAACATAAATAAAAGATGTCTTAGACTAAGCCTCAATCATGAATCAAAAGGCGACAATATTAATCCCCGACAACAGCGCCAAAAATTTGATGTGTATCAGGTTTTAACCCTAAGCTATCTACTGCAAGTGAACAACAAATCGAGTAATAATCTAGGGATCGTATCCACAAGGACTAAATTATCACACTATTAATTCTCAAACCAAACTAGACCTAAGACAAATAGAAGGTTGTTTGTAGACTAAATCAAAACAGAATTAACGATTAATAATAAATGATTAAAACACCAACCCTAGGAAGTTCTTCAAGAAATAAGGAATTCGAACCAGGAAACTATTCAGGCAATATTCATTCAACAATCTCGACTCAGACATAAATTTATAACCAACTTACTCTCGTGGTATCAATCACTATATCTAGCAACCTAGTGGTCCTAGCTCTCGTTGGTACCAGGAAACTAATATGCATTATCGATCAAGTCTGATAAGTCCACAGTCAACCTTAACATCAGCTATCATGGTTAAGGATTGATTGCTCAGCTAAAGAGGATCCAATTTCTTAACAAGCTTTTGAAATTTTAGGTAATCTAAGATCATAGATTAGTTAGCTACTCTAATCTAAGCCTTAAGTATATCAATTAGGTGGAGAATACATCAAGCAATTCTTATTTGTTCCTAATTCATAAATTCCCTGCAACCCTAGAAAATCCTAAACTTGATTGAGGACTACTCAGACATGGTGAAGAAGAAGATCATATTGCAAATTATATTGAAAAGCATAAAAGTAAATTGTATTCAAATAAGAGGGTTCATAATTCTTCTCCAATGGTGTAAGGATCGAAATCTCTCCCANCAAATAAGAGGGTTCATAATTCTTCTCCAATGGTGTAAGGATCGAAATCTCTCCCAAAATCTCTAATACAGGTTGTTCTCACGTAATCAGTATCTTTTTAAAACATAATGAAAATTGGTCTTATATAGGTCCTAAAATCGTAGGTGTAATATAGGAAAATTAGGTTTTTATCCTTGTTAGCTTCGCTGATTGATCGATCAAGTCCAATTGCTCGATCTTCGATAGGTGTTGGTCGATCAGTAGATCGAGCATGTCTCTTGCTGAACAATCAAGGATCGATCGATCAAATGTGGTGATCGATCGATCAAGACTCTGAAATTCTACATATTGCTCTAATTCATCCTTGGCCAAGCTTAAGGACATAATCCGAATTTAACCTGTTTTCCACCTGAAAAGACTTTATAAAGCAAACAAACAATCTAAAAACATGCAAATTAATGAACTTTAAACCGATAGAAATGAGGTATATCAATGTACACCTCCATGGTGCTTGCTAATTCCTCAGTAAACATTAAATTCACCAGTCGTTGATAGGTAGCACCAGCGTTCTTGAGCCCGAACAACATCACTCGATAATAGTATATCCCTGGCTTGGTTATGAAGGATGTTTTTTCTTCGTCGTCCGGGTACATGAAGATCTGGTTATATCCAGAAAAGGCCTCCATGAAAGACAGTAATTGATTGCCCACGGTCGATTCCACCACTCTGTCAATCTGAGGAAGCTAGTAACTATCCTTGGGGCATACCTTGTTGAGATTAGTGAAATCTACGCATACCCTCCACTTTCCATTCTTCTTACGTACCACCACTCGATTTGCCAACCAATCGGGGTACTTGGCCTCTCTGATTGATCCCATCTTTAATAGCTTTTTGACCTCATCATGAACCCCTTTCGCTTTATCTGGTCTGAGCTTCCCGTGCTTTTGCTTTACGGGCTTATAAGTTCGATCGATATTTAGCATGGGTTGTCACCGAGGGACTGATTCCCACCATATCCTGAGGCGTCCAAACGAACGTTACCATATTTTTTTGAGGAACTTCTCTAGTTCTTACCGGATCTCGAGGTCAAGATTGACATCGATGTTGAGCTCCCTCTCGGGATGATCGGGGTCGGGAGCTATCTTCGTGATTTTGACCTCGTCTGGTTTTTGATTGGCGAGATCTTCTATATTTTTGTTAGTGATTTGTCCATCTTTGGCTAATTGCTATTATGCCTCCCTCGAGTTCATTTGAAATGATCCTGATAGCACCGTCGCGATGCAGCCTGGTTGCTGAATATCGCTCCTTCTCCACTCGCTGTTGGGAACTTTACGCATTGGTGGTATGTCAATGCTACTGCGTTCATCGCGTAAAACCACATGCCTCCCCAGGATTGTGTTGAATGGAGCTAGTCGATCAATTACCATGAAGTTTGTTACTTTCCTGATTCTCGAGGCTTTTACCGGTAACTGAATCTTTCCCATGGTTGTTACAGTGTCGCCAAAGAATCCTGACAGGGTTGTTTTTCCTCCTACGAGCTCAGTATCTTGTAACCCCATATTCTTGAACGTGTCGTACATAGCAAGTCGACAAAGCTTGATTACGAGTGCGTCATCGTGGGGTTTATCGAGATGAGTAGTCTCGCTTTCTTGAAAGGTCATAGCTGGGCTGGTGTCATTTTGTAGACTTGTTATTGAGCTTGAAGGTTGTGCTTTCGCTCTTCGTTGATGCGCTTTTATGGAATTTACGGAGTTTCCGCATAAGCTTGATCCTACGATTATGACGTCAACGTGGGGTTTTGTGGGCTGTTTATTTTCCCCAACTTCGATGGTTTCTTCTTTTTCAGCCAGGTTTCTATCCCGTTTTCGGTATTCTCCTTCATTTTTCCATACTTTCCTCATTCATTCTTTCCATCTTCCTTCTTCTTTAAGCCTTTGCACTACTTTACATTCCTCTAAGGTGTGTCCGTGCGTCTGATGGTAGTCGTAGAATTTCAATATGTCTTGAGGCTTCCTATTTTTGAACTTTCCAACTAAAAATAAATGGCGACCGGTTACAGTCTTCTCGCTTTGCTGGCAGCTGTTATTCTGGACTTTGCTTGTAACCGATTGCGTTTTTGTGGCTTCTTTCTTTTTGAACTATTTCCCGATTTCTTCAAGACGCTTGAGTTCAAATCTCCGCTCTTCCCAGTTAATGAAGTTGGTTGCTCTATGTAGTGTATCTCCAACGAGCTGGGCGGCCGTACAATCAAATCTTGGCTGAATGCTGAGGCCTGCCATATTCCTCTTTTGAGCGTAATTAGGGCCATGTCGTCTGTAACGTTGATGCTCCTTAACTTCATTTCCTTGAAATGTGCTATGTAGTCACGCAATGGTTTGAATTTCATTTGGGTTAAATTGAGCAAGCTGTCGATGATAGTCCTGTTCTCTATGAAGATCGAGTAGTGTTGTAGGAACACCTCTGCGAGCTGCTCAAATTCGTCTATAGATTCCTTTGGCAGTATCGAGAACTAATCCAAAGCAGGTCCGACAAGATTCTCAGAGAAGAACATGCAGAAGCTCGCATCTCTCTCTTCCTATTCGAGGTGGGATCTTTCAGCAGCTAACCAAAATAATTTGAGGTGCGTTATGGAGTCTGTGTTTTCTGCATATTGTGGGAACTTGGTTTTCCCAATGTCACGAATTTGCGCTCTCGTGATTCTCCTCGTAAACGGGGTATACCATGTTTGTTCTATTACGCATTGGATCTCTGGTGCTGTCGATATGGCCCGATGCAGCGTATACTGGCATATTCTTGCTACGTCTTCATCATCATCCGTCTGAGCTTGCCGATTTCCAGCGTGTTCTCCGTACAATATCCTAGCCGAGGCCCTTATCCATACCCAAAGTCTTCGAACCTGATGCTTGAAAATTTAAAATGTCCACTATTACTAAACTACCCGTGCCTATTTTGAAATTTTGGTTTTTTAAGGATCACTATAACCTTAAGACTTGTTCGAGGCTATTAAAAGGGATCCGTACTGTGTTTAGGTCATACTTAATTTCCATTCAAATCTATAAAAAAATCAAAAGAGGAAACCCAAGTTTCCCAAAAAACTTTCTCGTATTAAAACCCAGAGAAAGGAATCTCAGTCTGTTTATATCCACGTTCGATCTTGCGTAGGCTCAAGTCGTTGTTGACTTATATTTCGATCCAATCCCATTAAGCTTCCGCTACTTCATAATTGAGTTACTATCAGAGTTCGTGATTTTTAACAGTCAATTTCATGCATGACCCAGGCACGGTCCATAAAGAAAATTTAGTGTTGCCTAAAGGAAAAATTTGTTTATGCCCCTTAGAGAAAATAAAATCTGCGAATTGATGCCATTTTGAAATCGAAATAAAATACTGATGCCCCTTGCTCATTACGTTTTTGGTGAGGTTGGCCTGCATTACCTGAGTTGAAAACTAATAGTTTAATTAGTTACTCCTTGGCTTTTTATATTCATTCTTTTAAAAGAATAGAGTATATCTTAAATCGTTAAACAAAAAAAGAACATATTAGAGTACATTTGTCTAAATTCTGTCAGAAATTTATGACGAATTTTATCCATCACAAATTTATCTCGGATCAGTCAGAAATCTCACAGCTATCCATCTTTTTTTTTGTTAATAATGCTTAGAAAACTTCATCAAATTTCCGTAAAAATTTATCAGAGATCCATCAAAAACTATTAGAAAATTTTCATTAGAAATTTGTAAGAAGATTTCATGTGCCATATCCATTTTAGAAATTCCCACTAAAACCATTAAGAAATTTTGATTTGAAATATTTTTTTTGGTTGAAAATTAGATCGTCAAGATTCTATAAGTAGCCTAAAATTCACTATCTAATCACTACTACTTGTAATGGGAAAGAACTAAACTCATGATGTCTGATTCATTAACTGGATCGTTATAAGCACCAGACTAAGAAGAAATCGATATTTGTAAGAAAAAAAATTGATCAGCAAATTTGATTTGTGTGTTGTTATTAATTAAACATAACTTGTTATTGTAATTATAAAATCTAATTTTTTTTATTGTATCCAATTAAATTATCTTGGATATATTAAATAAAACTATTAATTTATATCAGCAGTCAAAAATCTGTCTAAATCTTTTAGAAAATTTCGTTTGAAATTAGTTTGGAAATTTGTCTGAATTATCTTTTAAAAATTCTAATTAAATTTCTGCTTTCCATCCAAAATTTTCGACATAGCAATGTTTAAGTTCAATAAATCTTCTAGATAGATTGGTTTTCAGTTTTTTTTGTGGATGGATAACTTTCTGTTAAGATTAATGTATTAATCAATTAATTTATTTTAAATAATTAACTAATTTTTATAATATAATTATAAATATTGGCTTAAGTCTAGTTAACGAAGATTGTCATGTTACGATTAATACGCAGTGGTACCCTAATTATCCTCAAAGATTATCGGTTGCATCTTATATTTAACGAAGATTGTATCCGACTTCATTGAAAACAAAAACAGGTTAGAGTATTTTGACAAAACAAATACTCAGAGAATTTGGATCAATAAGAAACTCCGGCGAGTTGGTGACGTCTAAGTAGAGATAATCCAAACTTTTCCGATATGTCTTCCGGCAACTTCTCCAATGAATTGAAAGTTTTAGTCTACGCTGAAGAACATCATTATCTTCACTATTACGTTGAACATCTCACAAAAATTCAGTTCAAAGGTAATCTGGTTTGATTATTATAAGGTCTACTGATTTGTTTCGTATTATTTTTGTTAATGAAAAAAAAAACTCTAAGAAATATATCTTCTTAGTCTGATTATTATGACTCCTAAATTAGAATTAGAATGATTTAGTCAATGACTCAAACATAGTTAGATTCTTTTTTACTAGGGCTATAGACCTTAATTTTCAATTATTGGAGAAAGAAATAATAATTAATTTCTTATAGTTGACCAAATATATTTTGAGGAGGGAACCCTAGATTTCTATACTTTGTTCTTTTTCTTTTTTTAAGTCAACTTTTTTTTTCGTCAACTTTCTTTTGTGTGTTTTGTAGTGACGTCTAGTTCTGATGAGCAAGAAGTCACGTTTCTACTCTCTGAGCGTAAGTATATGTTCGACATAGCTTTATTGGACGTGAAAAAACCAGAAGGTTGTATATTTCAACTAATCTCAAATATTGATCTTCCAATCATCAGTAAGAATCTAATCACATAATCAATATTTCAGTCATATATATATATATATGTATGTATGCGATTGATATTCTTCAAAATTTGACGGCAGTAATCTCAGAAGACAACTCAGTAGCATCGGTGACCAAGTGGATGACAAACGGTGCTTGTGACTTTCTCTTAAAACCACCAAGACCCGACGATTTAGAGTTAATATACAAAAACGTGGTACGAGCTAGCAAAAACAGCCTGGTGGTGACCGGAGAGAAAGTTTCCGGCGAGGCGGAATCTTCTGATCGTGCTTGTGCTTCTTCTTCAAAGAAAAGACGAATCATGTGGGACGGCTATCTTCGTAATAAGTTTTGCGATGCCATAAATTATCTTGGAGACAGTAAGTTTTTATAGACATTCGTTTTTTCAGGTTTATTTATTTATCTATATTTCTATTTATATTTATATATATGGATATAATTATGAGTATAATTGGATATTTATGCAGAAGCTGTTCCCAAGAGCATATTAGAGCATATGAAAGTTCCATACCTGACTCGAGATCACGTAGCTAGCCATCTTCAGGTAAGGGTCTCTTCTAGCATAATATTATTTTTATTATAATATGAAAAAAAAATATTATAATATAAATCATATAAACGATTATTAATTAATATCCAACGATTTTGTTTTATGGAATTATCATCATCCCAAAATATCTTATATATATAAGCGGAGGACACTTTTATTTTGACGGTGTTATAAACTCTAGGATAAAATTAAACTATGGTTTGTAACAACCCTTAAAAATAGAACTAAGATAGATTTTATTACAGATTTATATATAAAAATTTAAAACTAATAAAAATTTAATACAAAAAATTCTAAAAAACTAAAATTTAATAAAATTATATTGGATACAAATTCGGTTATTAATTTTGTTCTGGTTCAGGTTTAATTTGGATTCAAATTTTCGGATACATAGATTTAGGATACATTCTAATATTTTATCGGATTCAGTTCGTGTTAGGGTTTAGACTTAGTTTTCTAGATACATAGATTTAAGACCAATTTATGGTCTTTTTTGGGAGTTCGGTTCCTCTAATTTGGTATTTTGGTTATTTTGATTTAATACTTACTCATATATTTTTATTTTTTGGATATGGTGCGGTTCGGTATAGATCAAGTTCGGGTTTAGAGGTATTTTTTAAGTTTTAAAATTAAAAACAACAATAATAAAAAAACTCTAGAAAGCTAAAATTTGGTTCTTGATTTAGTTTTTCTTCAGGTTCGGGCTTAGTTTTATGAATATATAGATTTAGGACTCATATGAGTATTTTGTCGGATGGTTCCTCTAATACAAATCAATTATGGTCCAGGTACAGTCATTGATTCAACATCTCAAAAACAATATTCCAAAATATGAGCACGAGTCTAACAACCGGAATGAATAAAAACAATCAAATCTCGCGTTATGACGCGGGTATAATCCTAGTATTAAAATAAATTAAGGACAATTTAAACTTTTTCTAAAAAAAGCATATGATGATAATTTCATACGTCACTACAAAAAACATGCATGTAGCATAAGTAATATTATATTATTTAAATAAATAACACTATACAGAGTCATTTGTTAACAAATAACACATTGTATGTGATTTAACATCATTTATAATAAATGATATATATTATTATTGCATCCAATACAACCGCACGAGACACCACGTATAATATGATGAAAATAGTTGCATCAATTGCTAAAATTGACACTAACTATTTGAATCATCACTATTATAGTCATTTTCATAAGTGATGTAAATATTGGTTGTATCAATTAATACTGATGTAAACAAATAAATTATATGACACTATACGTTAAATTTCTTGTAGTGCAGTGTGTTACTTTATCTTCTTCAATGTTGTCAATAAAATATTGAAATACATGATTTTGAAATTTTCTTATTTTGAAACACACACACATATATATTGCTTTCATCAACTTAATGCTAAATAAGTAATTTAGTTTCAATATAGTTTTTATAAGAAAATTATGAAAATTTATAATCAAAAATCAGTTATTGTGAGAATATCAATTATGCTGAAAAAATACATTTAAACTCAAAAATATTTTTAATAAGTAACAAAAAAAGTTTTTAATAGTTTTTGATAAAGTTTTATTTTTATAAAATAATCCGTATTTGGTATTGTATTCATGAGTTATGTTTGTGTGTAGAAATATCGTCAAAATGAAGAGAAGAAGAAAAAAGAATCAACAACTCCAGAAGAGAGACAAGAAGGTAATCATGATGAGAAAGTTTTTATTGCCATTCCTGATGATAATTCTGGGATGGCTAATCCACAACCAGGTAACCAACAACAGAACACAATTATCAATACTACACAACCGAGATCAGATACTTGCATTATTGGACAGGAGACGGAGTGGATTTATAATAGACAATTTTATGGTCTTGACTCATTATTTCACACCAACCTCAATTGATCCTACTCCATGGTTCCTCCTAATGACCTATAATTTAACAACAACTAGGATTCTTTTTCTTCTTTCTTTTCTTTTTCTTTTTCTTTTTTCTTTTCTGGATTTTTTGATAAATGTTTCATATTTTCCTATAGCTAATTAACATTTTACCCTCGTTGTTCTCACACATTTAAAATGATTCTTTCTATTTTGGATTAAAAAATGATTTTTTCAATTCTATCTTTTATATATTAAAGTAGGAAACACTTTTATTTTGGCAGTGTATAAAATTAACATATAGTTTGTAAGAACTTTAAAATAGGCTTAAGGTGGTTTTTGTTATAAACTTTGATAAAAAAAACTTCAAAGCTAACAAAAATTTAATAAAGAAAATCACAAAAAACTAAAATTAATAAAAATTTATAGGATACAAATTCGGTTTAGGTTCAAGTTTGGATTCAGTTTTCCGGTTACATGGATGTAGGATCATATTATGGTATTTGTCGGGTCTTATTCTTCTAATTGAGTATTTTTGGTTCTTTTGATTTAAGATTTATTAGGGTATTTTTTATTTTTTGGATATAGTCAGTATAGAACAAGTTTGTGTTCGGTGTTTTAGATACATAGATTTATGATTCATTTGAGTATTTTGTTGAGTTCAACTCCTCTTATTCAGATCAATTTTGATCCTCTAAAACAATATCTCGAAAACAATGTTTCAAAATATCAATATGTCTAATTATCTAAATGAGCATAAATTATTTAAACAATCAAAATAATCAAATCTTATATTATAACGCATGTATAATCCTAATATATATCTGAAATAAACATAAATTACACAAATATGCAAACATATTCCATTTCATAGACTTTTTAGCATTCTTAGATTTGGGATACATTTTTTCATTTCTTTTGGTAACCATTCTATAACGTTCTTAATTAGTTTAAAAATCACATTAAGCTAAACAAAAGTTAATGATAGTGTGATGATCAATATGTTGGATTCATCCTTTATCATTGCAAAATTTACATGGAGATTGAAAATTTTGCAGTTTAATTCTAGCACGGTAAAAAAAATATCTTAAACCAAAAAATACAAGTATCTTATATAAATACTATAAGAAAATAATCTGATTCCGACCATCATAATTCGATCCAAAACAGTCCGCTAGATCACTGGAAATTGAAATCTTGTTAGAAGAGTTGTAATGACACTATCTGTCAGAAATTCAATGGATAATGTATGTTCCTTCTGGAATAGAAAATTAAAATTCGTCAGAAAATTTATCCAAAAGTTTAGACAAATTTCTTGCAGCTCATATTCGTTGAAAATGACGACGTTTTAAAATTACCTAGAAGAGTGAAATAAAATGACAGTCGTTAACAACCACAATCATATAGTTACCAATGTTTTTGTAGACTTTAATATGCATACCAAAAATTAAATTATAATTCTTTTATGTTCGTGCACCCAAATTTACTTAGGATTTATGAAAATAAGTTCTGGTGGAATTTTATATTCGTGTAGCTATATAATGGCAAAGTCAATAGTCACACTTCTCGATTTTGAAAGACGAATTAATGGGAGTAAAATTTAATTTCTCCTTTTTTCCTGATAAGAAGGAAAATTTAATTTCTCTGGTGACATAAATAATTAAAATGATAAGAATGTCGCTTGCTTATAATTGTAGACTTAATAACTTTGTTCATTGGTTATGTCCTGATTATTCACTTCATAATTGATTAGTTGCTTCTAAAAGTGCAGTGAATTCGACAGAACAGATTACTGATCTGCACACAGAACACTGTAAATATACGAAAAACTAGATTTATTCAAGTAGAATTTTTTTATAAAAGTTTCTCACTTTGTTGGAAATTACTCTCCCAGAAACCAACCTAAATCTAGATT
>OVBA01000789.1:193-10684 GCA_900406435.1 Lepidium aucheri
CCAAAGCTAGCGCTAAGGGGATCGGAGACCAAAGTGTCATATGAGACATTGCTTTGATCCACCGAGGAGAAATCTAGCATGTGGATCGGTCATTAAACACTTCGGGCCAGACTTTATGCTTTGGATCCGGCTTGATCGCGGCTAGCGTCGTAATGGATCAGCCGGATCGGAAAGAGATCTTCACCATGAGAGTGGGTTGATCTAGCTTGTCCCGGTTTAGAGCTCGCCTTATATAGCTTGGCGGTGTTGGATCGGCGAGTTAACCGCCGATCACCCATTCCCTATCCTCTAGATTCATGCTTAATTCCATAGTTTATTGCATTTGCTAGTTTTCACTCTGTTTTATGATCATTTCCCTATTTTGAATCCATTTTCTCTGTTTTTATTTTTTCTTTTAGTGTAATTTGTCCTTTTAGCTAGTTTAAGAGCTCACATGAATATTGGTCTAACTTTGTGACAGATTGTTAGGTTGCTTGGACTAGATCTTAGTACTAGATAGGCTGTTTGCAAGTATCTCCGAGTATTGGTTCGACAATCCACTCTACTTACCACTATGCTCAATGATTTGATAGCTTAGACACTAAAAATCTTGTTATCACTAGACTAAGTTGGACATCACTTGGGTGAATCAGCTGTCAAAGGGTTGATTAGTTAGTCAACTTTCTGGTCTGGGTAAATGTTCGGTCTTAATCTTGTTGATGTCTTTGGTATCTTGTCTGGGATCAATGGATGATTCCATACAAAGATTGATTACCATGTTCTCATCCTTTTAATTATTATTTTCCCAACTAGTGATCTAGCATAAATAATGCTTCTCCATCCACAAGACGACACATTGTTTCTGACTGGGTCCACAGGGCTAGTGTCCTTCAAATATCTTCCATTTACAACTCTTGCAAAGAGACACTTTGGGTGATATAGTAATCTCTATAATTGCTTTGCTAAAAAAGATAAATCAAATTCTTCTAGCGTCGGGAAACCTAATCTTCCTTCTTGGTTGGGTTGACACTATTTTTCCTGCCTTTTCCAATAGATCCCTTTAGATTGATATGAGTCCTCCACCCAAAGTTGGTAATGGTCAAGTTAAATTTTAGGATAATTGATTTTCGAAGCTTGAAGCAGGACTTCACATAAGTTGGTAGTGCTGTAAGCAGCGATTTAATGTAAACCTCTTTACCCCCTCCCCTCTTAAAGGAAAATTAAAAGACAAACTATTGATTCTCTTCTGGAATGAAATTTGACAAAAGCAAAAATTTAGTCTTAGTTCCTCCAATTCCTTCTTGAAATCCTAGATATGTACCACATGCGCTCAACATTTTGAATTCCCATAACCTTGTGTAAATCTCTTCTATTCTCACGGGATCGAGTGAGCAAATTGAATTGATGATTTTTCAAAATTGATATGTTGTCTTGACACTAAAAATTTATTTTTCTAATAATTAATTAATAACAATATTACATAGCTACAATAATATTAAGAGAAAATAACTTCTTACACTGTAGAAAGTGCGATGTCGAGATACATAATCTTTTGTTCCTTGACCTCTCCTCTGTTGAAGGTCCTCTGGTGGCTTCTCCCAGCTGTTGTATTCCATCACCGTCCCCTCTAGAACCTCATGACCTTTCCCATTTTTCCTCGTCCTGTTCTATTCTCTCCCCAACTCTCCCTTTTCCCCTTCTCCTTCAACTACCCAACAAGGTCTGACCTCTACTTCCTTAGTGAAACCTAACCACATTGATTTCTTAGCCTCTAATAACTTAATTTAAGTGCAACCTCAACCCCTATCCTCCATCTCACTCTCCCAATCTAGCAGAATTTCTCACAACCTTAACCTATTTCTTTAGCCTTGCCTCATATTCTTCCCCATCCCTCTTCACCACCTATTTTACCCTCCAAACCCCCTTCCTATGTGGCTAACGTGAAAAAAAAATTCCAATCACTCTCTATAGCGCCTAACCCTTCTAGATTATGACCCATATGGCACTTCTTGTGTCAAAGTTTTGGATGATGTCTTATGTAGAGGTGCTTCTGCTCATAAGAACTATATAATAGTTTACTTTTTAGGCAAACTTTCTCCATCAAGCATGATTTAAGGTATCCTCAACTACATGTGGGGTAAAAAAAGAAAGTTGAATTCCATATCTTACCTGCAACCAGATTGATTCTAATCAGGATCCCAAGTAACTACGTGAGAGAGAGAATTTTAGAAAAAGGATATGGTATATCGGAGAATCCACTTCTATAAGCTCATATCCGTGATATTTCCTTTTGATTTAATGACCCTAAACGTTGGAGTCTGATTGCGGGCAAAATAAGTGAACCAAAAGTCAGAAATCAAATCTAACAAACGCTCAAAAATTACCCAGAAACAACCTTGACTTACCAAGGCCTATGGATATCTTTGAACCCGTCTCTTCCATTCTCTCTACCGTTTCCACTCCTGCCCAGCCTCTGTCCAATTCATCTCCCCCTCTTGCTTCATTGCCTATTGAGATGCTCTCATGCCTCAAGAAGTGTCTCTCCCACACTCCCAATGATTCCCTCCCCATTCTTTGGAACGTCCAGGGTATTAATGACCTGGACAAGCAAATAAGACTCAATAATTGGCTCGTCGCCCATCGGATTTGCATAAGTGCAGTTTTAGATTGTCACATTAGAGAATCCAATCTGAATTAAGCTCTACAAAGAATCTGTAACGGCTGAAACTACACCTCGAATCACTTAGCTGATGATGACAGAAGAATAATACTTATTTGGAAAGCCCAGTCGCCCTCTCGCTTATCCATCAGTCTTAGCAGAGTATAATATGACATCTGTCGAACCCAGCTGCCAATCTTTCTTCATGAAAACAATATATGGTGATAATACTCCCACTGAGAGAGCTACCCTTTGGACTAAGCTTTTTTATATCAATGATAGTCATCAACTTTATGAGCACCCTTAGGTCATTGGCGGTGACTTAAACGAGATCATTTATTCAGAGGAATACTCTTCACATGCAGTACCACAATTAGATGGATACATGTTAGACATGCTCCCTAATATACAAAGTCTAGGAGTTTATGATCTCTCATACCAAGAAACTCATTTTACGTGGACAAATCACAGGTTGGCCTCACTTATTACAAAGAAACTCGAGTGGGTACTGGTAAATTATGAATGGATTGCAGCTTATCCTTTTAGCCTTACCACATTCAACCCCCTGACTTCCCTGATCATACTCTATCTTTTCTCTCCCTTATTTCCCCTATCCCTACCGATGGAACGAAGCCTTTTAAGTTCCTAAATTACATTACCATCCACTCTCGATTCCTTGAAATGGTGGAGACAACTTGGACCTTGAGTAGAGGACATGACACCTCCTTGGCATCGTTCTGCTACTCCTTAAAATCTCTAAAGTTTCCTCTTAAACAACTAAACAAGAATAACTATTCCTAAATATATATAAAAACTGAGCGAGGCTAACAATTTGTTTCATTGCATGCACATAACATCATTTTCTAATCCTACTCAGGCTAATTTTACAGCACAAAGAGAGGCTCTAGACAAACTGTATCATTTAAGGCAAATCGAAGAAAAGTACTTTAAATAGAATCTCGAATCCATTGGCTTAAAAAAGGGGACCAAAATACTACCTATTTTCACAGATTGGCCAGCTCTAGAAATTCCTTCAATGCAGTCCACTCATCCACCATGTTAGACGACCAAGTTATCACCAAACTGATCCTCTTGAGCTCTGCTGCCATTGATCAATGTGTCTCAATCCTTGCACCATACTCACTACCTCAGCTATTTCTGCCTTTGTTCATGGTTTAAATCATTCATAGACTTTTCATGTAAATCAGGAATAAGGAATAACATGATTCTGACACTAAGTGCTAAGGAAATAAAAATCTATTCTTTTCTAATTAAAAAGTAACAAATCACATGGGCCAGATAAACTATCTTTAGAATTTTACAAAGTTGCATGGTTAATTTTATCTTCAGACTTCATTGATGTTGTGCACCATTTCTTTGCCTCGAGATTTCTCCATGTAGTAACAAACACTACGATTTTATCACTTGTCCCATAGAAACCAAGCGTTGCTCTCATTTCTGATTACAAACCCATTTCATGCTGTAACATAGTTTATAAAGTGATTTCTAAACTACTAGTTCAAAGACTCAAGCCATTTTTACCAAACCTTATCCTTTCTAACCAAATAGCCTTTGTAAAAAGTTGTTTACTAATGGAAAACAAATTATGGCCAGTAAAATTGTTCAGGGCTATCACAACAACAGAGGTCCTAAAGGATAGTTCTAAAAATTGACAATGCCAAAGTTTCTCACATGGTTTGTTTGGAATTCATTCTGTCATGCCTCAAAAACATTAATATTCCTGATGAGCTTATTAATTGGATCAAAGTTTGCATCAACACTACAACTTTTTCACTCAGGTACAATAGTCGAATTAATGGTTATTTCAAGGGGAAAGGGGTTTGAGGCAAGGAGACCTTCTTTTCCCTATCTCTTTGTTATAGTAATGAATTACATGTCTCATCTACTCAACCAAACTACAGAAAATGACCAAATCGGTTATCATTCTAAGTACAAAAAGGCCAAGCTCACTAACATCTATTTTGCATACGACCTTTTGATCTTCATTGAGGTGCACACCAATCAATCCAAAACCTAATACTGCAAGAATTCAAGGTAGAATTAGGTCTTGCCTTTAGTCCATCAAAACAAGTTTTTTCACTTCTGGTCTTCCATAATAAGACATTGATGCAATTGAAAATGTTTGCTCTCTTTCACGACACATTACATGTATAATATCTCGGTCTTCCACTGTGTACCAAGAACCTTTCGCTCGCTGACTGCTCACCTCTGTTACTGAAATTCTAGCACCAAATAACATCTTGGACAGCTAAGTGACTGTTATATGCAGGTAAACTGCATTAATTAATTCTTTTATCTACGGAATAGCAAAATTCTGGTCCAGCACTTACCTTCTCCCAAATAAGTGCATAAAGCAAGTTAATTTCCTCATTGGTCAGTTCTTGTGGAAAGGCTCTCTTGTTGCACATCATTCAACTAAAGTTGCTTGGCCCCAAGTAACAAAGGAAGAAGGTGGATTAGGTGTGAGGAACATAAAGTTGTAGAATAGTGCAAGTTTTCTGAAAATTATGTGGCTCTTATTCTTTAGACCAAGCTCATTGTGGACTAAATGGTTCGATCAGAATTCTAAGTGAAGACTTACAGAACTTTTGAGTCATAAACACTAAACAAAAATACTCATAGTGTACTATTAAAGTCCTAAAGCAAAGATCTACTCTACACTAATGATTAAAACAACGGTTGGTAATGGAAGAACTTGTCGATTTTGGTCTGATAATTGGTAACCTTTCGGCCATTTCCTAGCTATATTCCAAGTGGTCATCTTAGCGCTGAAACTAAACTAAATTCAACCCTTTGTGATCTCTAGTCCGGTCAACATTGGAGACTCCCTAATGCCAGATCAGAGGAATAAATTCATATATACACCCATCTCACCATTATCTCACTCTCGGAAACAGAGGACACATACTTTTGGGAACCCAATGGCTTCAGTTTTCCTAACTACTCCATCAGTGAGATTTACTCTGCCCTTACCACTCCTAAACCCAAAGTTCCTTGGTTCAATGACATTTGGATCTCCGAAGGTATTCCTAAGCATCAATTTCTATCATGGTGGTTATTCAAGACAAATGCCCAACTAGAGATAAACTTCTTAAATGGAATTTACTTGTCTCTACCTCTTGTCTACTCACACTTATTCTTTGAGTGTGAGTTCTCATGGGAACTCTGGTCGAAGGTTTGTCATTTTTCCAGGTTCTCTGCTTCTCCAAGCTGGTCTTATTTATTTGTGCAGGTCTGTTGCTCAAATCTAGGTAAGATGAAGAAGTGATTGATTCTCCTCACTTAGCAAGCTGCAATCCACGAGATCTGGTCTGAAAGAAACTACAGACTTCATATATCTTTGTCCAAAACAATTAACTCTCTCCTAACTCAAATTGATTCAACGATCTGCTGTTGAATTGCTAGCCTCCGATCATAAAATCCCTCGGTAGCGTCGATTCTTATCCAACTCTAGTTAGACACTCTACTGCTCATAATCTCTAAAATTGTTCATTGAACGTTTCTTTTTCTCATTGAGATAAAAATCGAGAAAAAGATTATACATATGCGCTTGACAATTGGTACAATCTACCTAACGCCATTAGTGCTTCGAATTGGGCTGGACTTTTCTTATTTATTCACTTCTTTTATGCTTGTTTGAAATTGGGCTTATCTGTATGGGTTAATCCATTAAACTCTTTTATTTTTTACTCTTTACATATATATAGAAAAACCATTAAAAAAATAAAATATTAAAAAAAATGAAAAATTAAGTAAAGTGACAATAATTGGTCTTCCCCGTGATGTTGATAAGAAATGTTATCTTTAGGTCTTATGGTTTATTTGGAAATCACAAAATGATAAATTGTTTTTCAATACTGATCGCGATCCAAGGGATGTGATTCGTAATGCTGAGGAGGAGGCTGTTGTTTGGACGCTTTCGAATGCTAAGAGCATCCCAGATCGCGTCTCTATTTTGTCTAATTCTCAAATGGTATCTTTGGAGCAAGAGGTACTCTTCAGGCCTTTTGAGGTCAACCCAGGATTTATAGGTTATAGGCGCTTCGTGGATGCTTTATGGACGGATTCTGAGCTTTTTTAGGGCTAGGTTGGTTTTGCTTCTCTGTTCATCCCGCTGACGCAAATTTTGTCGCGCAAAGTACTCTTCAGAGTTTGTATTCTCTCCACTCCGAATTTGAAGCTCTTCTGTAAGCGATGTTCTCTCTTGCTTCTTTCAATTTTTTATAAGTAGTTTTTGCGGTAGACTGTTCCAAAGTGCTAAAGATGGTAACAAATTTAGGAGGATGGCCGACATTCGCTCCGCTTTTAGAGGAGTTCAATTGTCTTCGAAGTCTCTTCAATTTTTTGTCGCTTTCTTTGATCCCTTGCTCTTTAAACCACAATACTAATTTTCTGGCCTATAATGAGATAGTTGTGAATCTTGTGCCACAATATTGATTTAATTGGTTAATCTAATGAGTTATGTTGGAAAAAATAAAATGAAAATAATAAGTAAAAGGGAATTTAAAAGAAGCAAAAGGCAATGATAGTCTCATAAACAGTTTACCTTTGTTGAAAAAAAGGTCACATATACAGTTTACCTATAATATGTTTATTTAAATATGTATACTTTTCATGCGATGTTTTGCCAATTTTCACTATTTTGAAGTAAATATATCTTTAAAATATTAAAGTTAGTACTTAGTAGCCACACAGAAAATTCATATACATTTTGTGAAAACAAACTACAGATTGGTCGTGGTCACCATCTAAAATTACGGTAGATGTACTATATTGGAAATCTGTTGATTAGTAGAAATGTGTTTTGCTTGCCGACAAATTCATGATAATATACATTGCAACTGATTCATAACTATATATATATAATCATGATATCTGTCTTGTAAGATATTAGAACATCGGATACATATGCATGTTCATTGATAATAATATATAAAATCAGGGACATTATAATTGAATCTAAATTGAACTTCCCAGATAACAGAACTTCCAACTAATAACACGTGTATAGATAGACCTTCATCTTAAATGAGGACATTATAATCGAACATCTAGTTTACATATATATACACATACAGTTACAAACTTACAATAGAAGAATAGAGAAAATCCTAATTAAATGAGTACTAATTTAAGTCAATTTCATAAAAAAATGAAAATAAAGTTGCATGTGACTAAGGAAAGGGTCGGAGTCAGATTCCGACACATTTGAAAGAGCTTAGCCATGTGCCTACTTCATTCACTACGTACCACAAATTCAACTCTCTCTCTTTTTTGTTTTGCCCTTTCCAATAAGAAAAGATAATGTTTTCTAGTAATATTTACGGACATGAAAGTTCATTTTACTTCTTTCACATTTATCAAGTTGATTTGATATTTTCTAGTTTATTCATAGTGAAACTTAGATTTAAATCTAACACTCCATTCCTATAATATGTAGTGCGCCTAATTGTATTCATATAGTATTGTCCTCATCGCAGAAAATTGTTACAAGGAAATAGATCTATCAACTTTAAAATGAAACTTAAGCAGGAATGATTATATCATATATTTAATGAGACCCGTACATACCTTTTAGATTCATGACTTGTTGTTAGTCAACATTGTTTTAGACGCAACACATGATTTTTTTTGATAACAATGGATTTTTTTATCTGTTATATTGTAATGAGTATATGTTAAAATTAAGTTCTATTAAAATTTAGGTTTTAAGATAAAATGTTATAAGCCAAGTTCTTGCATCCTTGTTTCGAGTCCTTTTTGTTACAAGTGGAAGTAAAAAACAAGAATTTAGAGGATAAGTTTTGACTATAGACATACCAAATTGTTGAGAAAATGGTATAAAAACCAACAATAACCATTATTACTTGGACAATATGTTCGAGCTCCAGAGTTCGACTTACCTCAGGTTTGATTACAAATTTAAAACTCTAATCATCATTAGTCATAATTAAGGAAATACATCAAGTTTGAATTTTGTAAAACGACAAAACAAGAAGAGAGGGTTAGTTTCAAATTGAAAATTCCCATGAAAAAGTAGGAAAATAGTGATGACTCACCAAACAAACAAAATAAATTAAATAAATACTGTTTTGTAAAGATAAAAGAAATATTAAAAAAAAACATACTTGAAAAGAGTGGTCAGACACCGAACAAACAACCTAAATTAAGATAAAATGGCAATAAATAACTATTAAAAAAATTAAAACGAAGGACAGTTACAAAATTCAAATCTGAGTTTGACTGTTGAATAAAATAACAAATACATACACACAGACATCATTACCCTTATTTATATATGTGAGAAATGTACGCATTCATCTTCATCATTATATACGTATATACAAATGTGTATGTAAAGATTTGATAAGATTATAAAGCTTCTTCACTCAGGTTGCTCTCTGAATTAAAACCGACGGTTTGGATTCGATTCTGTCAGAGGACGATTCTTCTCTCTTCTCTCTCTCTTGCTCTTTCTCGTGTTTCATGGATCTTTGAACCGATTTTTGTAACTGTCAGAAGCTTTGTATTAGTATTTGGTAAAAATCAAAACCATCAATCAACCGGTGATTTAACAATGGGGAAGACTAGTGGGACGAGAGATTGGGCTCAGATCTACGCGATTTATGGGATCGAGCAGAAACACACTCTCTTCTTCCTCATTCTTCACGCGTTTGCTTTCTCTCTACTCTCCTTCCTCTTTTTCCTCTACTTCAACCCGATCTGCATCTTCCTCGAGTCGTTCCTCTTCTCTAGCTCCGCCGCTGCTAGATTCTCAGCTGGCTTCTTCGGCGCAGTAACAGCACTCTCCGCCGTGTGTTTGTTTTCCGCTGCGGCGAATTTCTTTTACTCAGCCGTGCCGCTCCGGTACGAGATGGCGCAGAGGATGGTCGGATCCGTGGGAGATTGGTCGAGTGTGAAGACGGCTCTTGATCTGGGTTGCGGTCGAGGGATTTTGCTTAATGCGGTGGCGAGACAGCTGAAGAAAACCGGTAGTTCGGGTCGGGTCGTCGGTTTGGATCGATCGATGAGTACTACTCTCTCCACTCTCCGTACGGCTCACATCGAAGGTTCGTTGACTTTTTGACTCATCGCTTCACAATTCTTATGTTCACACTGCGTAATTAGCGGCTTTCATATTCTATTATTAGTTTATGCATATTCTTCTTACATTGCTTTTTCACTTAAAGTAAAAAGATACGATGTAATAATTCTTTTGTAAAAATAGTAAAAAAGTGTTGAAAAGAAATTGATCAACCCTAATATAAATGTATAAATAGGAGTGCAAGAGTATGTGACATGCCGTGAAGGAGACGTAAGAAGGCTTCCGTTCAGCGACAACTACTTCGACGTGGTGGTCTCCGCCGTGTTCCTCCACAAAGTTGGGAAAGAATACGGTCAGAAGACGGTGGAAGCAGCGGCGGAGAGGACAAGAGTACTGGGAGAAGTGGTGAGAGTTCTAAAACCCGGAGGAGTCGGAGTAGTGTGGGACCTGGTGCACGTGCCGGAGTATGTACGGAGGTTGCAAGAGCTGAGGATGGAGGAGATTAGGGTTTCGAAGAGAGTGACTGCGTTTATGGTGAAGAGTCATATGGTTTCGTTTAAGAAGCCTAGTCACCATTTTGTGGGCCCTGGTGAAGTTCGTTTAGATTGGAGATGAAGGACGCCTCCAATTTCCTCTATTTTCATTTCTTTATTATCGAATCCAAAGCGGCCTTATAAGATATATATCATCTTCACCCATAGATAGGCAAAGAGAGTATATATATATATATTTTATTTATGGAGAGCTTTTCTTTTTTCTTTTTTTTTTTTTTTTTTTTTTAATTTAA
>OVBA01000789.1:10695-34603 GCA_900406435.1 Lepidium aucheri
TTAAGTTAAACCCATCTTATATTATCAAGATTGATATATAACCTAAACCCATACATATATATCTTTCAAAAGGTATAAATTATGTTCTAACTTCTTTAGCACTACGATTTGTATCATACATTTTATTGCGAATCTAATCAACATTCTTATGAAACAACACCAGTCATTTTAAAGAGACTTTAGTTTTTTTTTTCCTTTTGGTCTTCCCGTAATTGAATTAATCAACGGTTGTAGTATTTTAGATTAGTTGCTAGAGATTTATGCTTTATTCTCTGGAAACTAGGTGAATATGATGCAAGACAGCTTGGAAAATTAGGTTGGACTTTTAATACTAGTATTTTGCTATACCAAATCAAGACCATTGATTGATGATTACGCGGAAACATTTTGTTTGCTTGCTATGCAAATCAAGTAATAGTTACTTAGTTAGTACTTAGTGTCAATGTCACTATTATATATTTATTGGTTCTCATTCAATTTACTAATACACATTTCACTAGATATTTCTGGTCTCTTTAATACGATTCATATTACTACTTTATTGTTCTTTTTAAAAAATAAATAAGAAATAAAAAAACCCTGACCCAAATTTGCAATCTCTTTATCGATCCTGCATAATTAGTAGTAGTAGTATTACTTTTAAAGCTCGTGGAATTGTAGTGTTTTGGTAGAGAGCACCAAATCAAACAAAATAAAAAAGAGTTAATTAATAAGTTGGGTCCACAACATTGAATGCCATTTTGGGGCGTTTTCGTTTCACTGTATCATTCACTTTTGTCTTTTTCCTTTCTTCTCTTCTTTTGCTATTTCTTTTTACCCACTAGCTAATGCAGTTGATGTGTTAAGGTGTCATACGCACACATGTTACAAATTATCATTATTTATATACTGGCATTATATGTCTACTACACTGATCGGGTTTTGAAAGTCAAATCACGGCAAATTTTGGTTCAATCGATTAGGTTTGTGTATAAACCAAAACCTGTTTTCCTTTTTTTTCTCTGGGGACACGGAGAAAACACAGCAACAGTAAATGCATCTTTGATCAATATATATATCAAAAGTCAAAACCCTCTAATCCGTATAAGCGCAGTTTAAATATAAGAAAATGACCCTCATTGATGAACCATGAAATCAATTCTCTGATATTTCTTCTATGATCACAAACCCACAAAAATACATAGAAACAATCCTTTTTTCATGAAAAAAGAAAACAAAAGATTTTTGTGGTAATATTACTTGACAGGAACGCAGTAGGAAGAACTGAGAAGTGGTGGTAAAACACATACCAAGTGAGGACCAGGTGGATTGCTGCTTACATTTGCTTCTTCTACGTTTGGCAACCCGAGTTGTGGAGGACGGACATAACCCGCTACTAATGGCACACATAGTATCGAGATTACTACTCTTGAACCTGTTTTTATTGTAACCCACACAACACAACAACATCTCATTCTTTGTATCCAAAGTCTTTCTTCCAATAAATCAAGTGAGAAAGAATGAATTATTACTTACCTTGCTCTTCTGAGAGAGACACATAGCCCCTCTTCCTACCCGCAATCATCCAATTCTCTGAATTTGCATTGACTTCATATAATACCTCATCCTTGTGTAGATCAAACAACAAAAAGTTGATGAATGCTCCAAAGGGAAAGTTTGGTGAATTAAGAACTGGTAACGGATTAATAGCAATCGAACTTTTATGAAAATTAATATATAGTTTATAGAGGAAGCTATATCAACTAGCTTGATCTGGACATCCACTTACATGTTGCTTTACAGCTTCACTTTCTTTAAGATCTTTAAGCCTTTCGACTCTCCACTGCATGGTAATAAGTTTCCCGACCCTAAGACCATCAGAAGGAAGTGGAAGAAATCCAACTGTTAGGCCAGGATCAAGCACCGGACGCTGCAAAACAATAGCACTCTTGAACACCAAATCTCTCCCTTCAGTTTCACTTCCAGAGTGATCTGAATCTACAGGCTTGTGTGCTCCACCGGCTCTATTTCCATGGATTGCATATTTGATATTCAGAATGCTCTCTGGTAGCTCCAAATCTTTCCCTTCTGTTGTACAAACAATTACTAAGTTTGCAGTTAATGCAACTTTTTTAAGACAGAGTTCAGGTATTTGACATCTTTTATCAATTGCATACTCTATGTTACATCAGCCTTATCGCACTTTCTTGCCAAATCTATATTATAATACACACTGTTCTGAGATCAGAAAAATAGCTGCAGATGGAGTTATCAGTTTGAGTGTGATTAAACGGGAAGTAAGTTATAAAGTAAAGAACTAAGTGATATTAACCTTTCTTCAGAAAATTAGGAATACCTGATGGGATAGTCTTGTCTAGGCATATACTGAACACAATGGCAGCTCTAGATCCGGGAGACACAACAAGCGGAAAGAAGGTTGAAATTGCTCTTCCATCATTTTGCTTATGAACAAATCCATCTTGAAGATCAAGCCAAGCATCAAGAACTCTCAAGTTCGCCTTGACTAAGGAGTGTAGCATAACCTGTGGGTAGGAATTACTTGATTGATGATCTTGGGTGGAAGTGAATAAGATTAAGAGAACTGAGAGGTTGAAAGATAAGATTTTCTAATTCTAAAAGAGCTAAAGTTGGTTACCTGCACGACCAAAGTACCATCATTGCATTTGTTTGCCACCCTTGTGGTAACATCAAAAGGGTCGGTAAAATGTGCAGCTATGGTTCTATTCACAGAAAAAAATCAAAGGGATTCTGATAAGGAACACAACTGTTTTCGGGACTTAACTCCAATTTAGAAAAAAGTTTATAAATATTTGTCATGACAAGGATGAAATTGAATACCTCTCAAATATCTGATTATGATGCACCCCAAATTCAAGTTTTAAGGCCACAGTTCTCATTCCCTCTAATATATCTTGTTTCACAGGATTGACTGTTACGGCAAAGAAAATACGATCATTGGCTAGTAGAAGTGACATTAGACATGTAATAATAATAAAAAATCAATTTTCTGCTGCAAACCTGAAGATGATCCTC
Organism: Lepidium aucheri; assembly: GCA_900406435.1. Lineage (NCBI taxonomy): Eukaryota > Viridiplantae > Streptophyta > Magnoliopsida > Brassicales > Brassicaceae > Lepidium > Lepidium aucheri. The sequence continues at coordinate 13,729 of OVBA01000789.1, forward strand.
TAGCAAGCTTCTCACTCAATGCACGAACAGGGACCCACAAAATAGAACTCACATCGCTTGCCCACTCTGAGAACACTATTTTACCATCACAAAGATTAAGCACCTCTATATCTCGGTTTGGAGAGACAGGGCTATCTCCTACAGAAACTTCATCTTTTGATGCACGACCATCACAATCTGTGTCCGTGTATTTCTCCATCTCAATGCCATATGCGTCTTCAATCTTTAGCCCTGGACCAGGATCAATGTGCAAGATGGCACCTTTAAGTGAGTAAGCAATAGGACGGACTATGATACCAATCCACTGGACTTCATTTATTAGCAGTGCGGAAGATACAGCTGCAGCAAGATCAACCAGAGCTCTTGGTTTGGAAACCTAAAGAATAAGATGGCTATGGTATCAATGACGGAAACAATTGTCCATAAGAGTATCACTACTCATGGATTTATATAATGATTTTCTAACGTTACACGATCTGCAATTAATTTCTTAAATTTGGGCGACCATGTGTGTACCTTCAGGATGGGTCTGGTTGGCTTTTCATAACTCATAAAGTCATCGCTATCAGCAGGACCACCCTTTGAAAAGTTGTGAGATCTAAATCTCAAGCGTCCAATCTGGCCAGTAACGACTCCCAAGACATAGGAACCAGGTTTTTGTGGAGGCAAAGAAAAAGTGATAGTATTCCTTCCAGGCTTTAGAACAGTTGCAGCCGAACTCTTTAAAGCCTGAAACCCCATTCATCAACAAAAATTTTATGAACGTGAAATATGAAAGAAAAGAACGAGAACATTCATGTCCAACGGAGGCAAACCTGGCTGCCTTCATCAGTGTTGTTGGTGGCTACTAAGGTAAGACTAAGCGAATCAAGGGTGATATCATCAGGAAACCCACTCCACACAGTAACAGAGAGATTCCCAGGGTCTCCATCACACAAGTGAAGTGGAGGGCCAGTATTTCCAGAAAATGTGATCAATGACGACACATCTAAGGGAACAGGGTTCTTCATTTCACTGTGCGCAAGATTAACAACCTCAGACTGAAAAGCTTGCCGTTCCTTGGACGAGAATAAACCCTTATCCAGCGAAAGTAGTCTAACACAAGATGACATATATCCAGCTTGATCATTAAGCATCTTTTGACACTCGGCTAAATTGGGCAAGACTTCTGACAGTAAATCTTGCCATCCTTCACCCGCATAAAGGGCACACACTTTTTCATAAGAGTTTGCAGCCAAATCATATTTTCCGTGCTTGAAGCAGACAGCTGCAATTTCACCATCAAGAACGACTCCATGTCTCTTCCACCAAGAACGGTGATAGTTTTCGGCAGCACCTCTGGTTAAGTAAAGATATTTGTTCTGCCACAACAGAAGTTATACATGAGAAGCTAGACAAACGAGAAGCAGAAAATCAGGAACTCACTGTCCTTATGTAAATAATATGCTGCAGTTGAACTCCACAGTTATGCTACCTCGAAATCCTGAATAGATGACAATGTCTTTAACAAATCATGATCTGAAATGGTAAGTCGCAGAGCGTGCTCAGCTGCAACAAAAATTTCAGCAAGCCTCATAGGCCTATCTAGCGGACTCTCAAAATTGCCAGGTGAAGAATTTGTTCTCGACATGGGAGCTGCTTGTACTTTAAGTGATGAAGGTGTTCTTGGAGACGCTTCTAAACCTGATCTGTCGGAATATACAAAAATATCATCTTAGTGCCACAAAAAATAACAAAACATATCTGATGATTTGCAACACGTCCTGGAAACTTCGTAAATATTTACGATCTAACACATTTGAAAACAAAAAGAGCTATAAAATATTAAATGGACTGAGTTTTATATAAATTTCATTACCCTTCAGTAAAAGTTTGGCGGCCATCAAATATTTCAGGAATATTTCCAGTAGAAAGAGAAGCCCTTCGTCTGTTAGCCACACGTAGAAGGACAGATGGTTCAAGAGGTAACGGTTTCCGTTGAATACCAAAGTGCTTGGTTCTTGAAGTTCCTTGAAGGATAGTCTGCACCAAAGCAAAGATAAGTATTTAATACAATCAGATGGTTAATATAGTTGTGCAGACCTAAATCTCACAAACACTACATTCACAAACAATACCCCGGTAAACAAAATTATGCGTGTCGACAAGAAGCCAAGCAAGCACAGTTGACTCTTAGCCCATGACTGGCCTCAATAAAAGTGCTATTAGATATCACATTCACGCAGCATATGTCAATTATACCTTTTCTTTTTCAAGCACCTCAGAACAAGCATCTTGTGGAAGAGCTGGCCAGACTGCCGGTTTTGGCCAAGGCAGCATACTGAGACAAGCACTGCGCAAAATATGTATACAAGTTACTACGAACCATCATCAGCACAGTCTAATCCCAAAGGTTAGACTAAATTGGCAAGCTTCTTTGAGCAAACAAAGACTTGCTTTGTTTTTTAGAAGTGAGACGTAAACTTCCTCACTGATTGGGCAAGCCTTTTCCTAAGTGAAGTCATTGGATCATCAAAACAAATCCACTTGATATAACAAAAATAGACCTGTACCTGTTAAGTGGACTTTTTTCTATATCTGTTCCATATCCTATCAGATATCCAAGTCTCATGAACTGCCATGGTCAGAAAAGCACTTTAATGGGTATACGCATTTGAAAATATTAATTACATTATATTCATGTGCGCCAACAAAACAACATTTTAATGCTCGGGCATGAAGAAACTGGTATGACATCACATAAAACAATTAGTGAGCAATGACAGAGAAAAATGCAATATCACCTCAAAAGGAAATATTGAACAGAGAACTCCATTCAAAGTGCAGTCAGAAATTAAAAGGGTATGACAGGAAACGGGCAGAAAAACAGGGGTGTTATTCATTGTACAAAATTTGAAAGGAAGCAAATTTCTACCTGAACCCGTGAAAGTGAATAGAGATCACCCTGAAGACGGTAAAATTCCTTCTCAATATCAGGTGCAACAACTCCATCATGGTGATGAGAAGCAGTCGCATCGACCAGAGCTAAACATGCAGTAATTATCCAAACTTCCCGCATACAGAAGGGCAGTACACTCTGCAAGAATATCAAAACGAAGAGGAAAAATAAAACAAAACAGAAGTATATTAATAAGTGTTTCTTTAGTAACTAGGGTACCTCATGGAGGGTCAGGGCCTTTGCAAAACTGATAATGAAAGAATATCCCCTTGATGCAACTTCAAAAGGACGATTTAACTTGAACAACAACTGCGAAGAACAACATAGCGGTAATTGTTAAAGTAAAGCTACAGTTGTGAATGCAGAAAAGGACACTGTGATCAATATGATGGCTCTTGTTTACACCAACCCTAGATTGACAGGCAAAGAGATACTGTCTGAACTCAAATTCTCTAAAAGAATCATCTTGCACAATCTGTGTCAATGGTTTGCTTCCTGGTTTCAGCAGCACAGCTTGGTCATCCTCACTATCAAATCCTCCAAAATCCCTCTGTTTCCCAGGCATATTAACTGCATCGTAGTTAATAAATAGTAGATTATTTTTGTTTACGAAGAAAACTAAGAAAAAGAAATCAGTTGTTGGATGATTATTGATCCCAATTGCTTAATAAGATAAAGATAAATGTCAGTTTTGTCAAAACCTAAGAATATAAAGTACAAGTATAATCTATCTTCCTGCTACTAGATTAGCAAATGCACACAAATGATGCATATACCATATAAACAAAAACGTGGAGTTTTTTTACCACAAATCTATACGAGAGATACAGAGGTCAGAATCGAACCTGTTTCCAAATAGCAGAGCTCTAGTTCATCATATTCGCGTAATGCATCTTCATGCAGATGAGCCATCTCAAATATGAAAGCTAAACTTTCCTGATATAGCATAGAAACATTATGACCTTTAGAAAAACGAGAAAAGCTTCATCAAATGTGACTCCATGGATCAAAGGTGATATTTCTAAGTTTGAAAGAAGAAATTCTTCTCATACTTCCATGAAAGATACAACGGGGCTCATAATTCTCCACCAGAGACTTTATCAAAACAGTATAACTTAAGAATACAAAAAGGAAACCACATCTCACTTTTCTTTCAGAAATTGAGAAGAGGGGCTAACCTTCAGGATGAAAAAATTACAAAAGCTCCATATTGGCATAAACCGCTGTTCGCTGAGCTTACGTATCTCATCCTCGTAGAATTGTGCACGCCTATCCAAGGTATTCCTGATGCATTCCGTAATCTTCAATTCCAGATCCTCCCAAAAATTTCCGTCAGGGCCATATACATCCAGCTTACAGCACCTTAAGAGTATAGTAAAAATTATTACATGAAGACTATGCGTGGCATGCATAAATAAGTAAAACTGATCGAGTAACTGAAAAGGCGTTGCAGCGTCTATCCATCCTGTATTTTTCGTAAGCAACCAATTTACAGATAGCTTCCTTTACATGAGCGATTACTGGTAAACGGGTTTAGTTTACGCATCTAGCAAATATATGAGTAACTGTAATTGTGCAACTGTTAAACCCAACTTTTATTTTTTGAAATATATATTAGTAGGGACAACCAATTCCCATTGAGAATCTGGCATAGTGATTTTTGGTTATTGCCTACCTATATTGAAGGAAATAATATAAAACACTACCCAATCTGCATAGCTTACCTTTCTCTCTTTTTGGAACTGAACTCAACTTCAAGCTTTGCATATACTTTCTTGACAGATTTAGTTGCTTGATCATTACCTGGATGAGCTTTAGATACAAATACAATAAACCATTCCCTCTCATCGTTCTGAACAATTAATTTCAGACGTGGTTTGAGAATGTTTTTAAACTCATCAAGATCCTGCAAGGCCAAAACTATACTCAGAAAGGCTAGAACAAAAAACAACGAACCAAATAAGTGATATATATTGGCGAAATAATCTAGTCCAGAACAATAAACAATGCAGATGGCACCTACGATCTAGACTTAGGCTCTTGTCATCTACAATCTAGTTATATCATCAAGCACATTATCTTTGTTCCATTATTTTTTGCTAGTGATTACTCTCTAGTGCCAAGAATAACACAGAGAAACAAAAACAAGATATCAACAAGACAAGTACCTCACACGTCACAAGAACTATCGTTGCATACGGTTCTCGAAACCATAACAGATATTGCTCCTGCGGGAATCTACTACGAAGTCTTGCGTCTGTAGTTAATATAAATTCAACCGGCAAGTTCTCAACAAACACAGGATTTCGTGTCTTGTTTGTCAAGAATGCTTTTTTTAATGGCTGATGTTCTTCAAATAAACCTTTCACTGTAGGCCACAGATCAGACACATCTTCCACTGTAAAAGGATTTGCAAGAAAACATTATTACAAAGAGTAAATTAACAGTAATGGGAATAAAAAGAAAGCGGAGATGCCTTAATAATGATGAACAAGTAGAGTTAAAGGTCTGAAAAAATAATCAATCGTCGAGATACATTCTCTCTTTCTAAATTCAGCTGGAGACATTCAGGAAGCAATGCTCGTTTCTAAGTACTTTTAGCTTCATATGATGAGAATAATCTGATCAACCATATACAAGTTATTGAATGCATGGAAATCAAAGGTTTCAGCATCACACCGAACCCATATAGCAACTGTTACAGTGAAGAGTTAGTACAACCTACAGTTCAAACATTCAATCAAATGAAGGTAAATCTTCACAACAGTATCAAAAACTTATCTTCTCAAGTATACCGAAGCTCAAGAAGACTTCAAATGATGCATTTAACAACCAGCAATATCAGATTGTAGAGTACAGTAATTAGATTTATATCACCTAATCTGAAAGGTAACTTAAGACTTCAACTACATTGGGATACGACCACTAATATCTAACTTCCACAACACAAAATGTGGCAAAACAAAGAAAGAAAGAGAGGAAATGTAAGATCCTAATCGAGTGCAGCAAACACGGAAAAACAGAAACCCCAGAAGATGATAGACTGAGAAATTTGGGAGAATCTTACCGGCGGCGATGAGACGATCGCAGGAATTCTTAATCGTCTGGAACTGAGCCAAGTAGTTCGCCATCTGAGTCCCCAATCTAGATGGCGCAAACACTAGACCACGGTTGATACATACATCGATGATACAGAGATCAGAATTTGAATGAGGTTTCGTCTTCAAGCTGAAGGAAGAAGAAGGAAGTGGGGGAAATTACCGACGCCGGAGATCTAGTGATTATGGAGCTCAGATTTCATCATGACCGTTGGATCACTCCGTTTATTAACTTCATTTGTGTTGGACTGGTTGTGGTTTTTGGTAGAAATAACGACGTGCAATTTAATTGACAGAAGTTTTCTGATTCTGTTAAATTTTACGTTGATTAAAAAAAAAAGTCCACGACCTATTTCCACCCCGAATTTGGATAAAACAACTAGTTCATCTCTTCTTCATATGTTTGTTTAATTGCACATAAGGATTATTTTAAGAAGTCTAATTGTACATAAAGTATGCTAATTACAATCTAACTGAACCTAAAGTATACCTAATCCGTCTAATTGAACAAATCACCTATTAATTGTTAGCCAACTATTGGGTTATGGTTTTAACGCAGTATTTAATCGATTGTAAACCAATTTAAGAACAAATCACTGCCCGCCTTCCACGTCTCTGAAATTCGAAGAGTTAGATCCATCATCAAAGTTTATAAATTATTTTCTCAACAAACAAAAAGCTTCTGGTGATGAAATTCTCTTTTGATATGGAACATGCAATTATTCTGCTTCACCCGCTCCTGGATCCACTCCTCGAAGCCCTCCACCTCCAACCTCATATAAACCAACTAATCCCTCTAGCAGAGGTGGTGGTAGCTCCTCGAATTCCATTTAATAATCCATTAAGTTCTTCTCTGTCACCGCCGTTTGATTCTTCAGGTGGAATATCAACGAGAATGGTGGTTGGAATCACCATTGGAGGAGTTGATGTACTTGTTGTATTGACTTTGATTTGCCTTCTTTGTAAGAAGAAACGAAGAAGACGATACGATGATAAAGCTGTTTACTATGTTCCTCCTCCTCCTCCTGGTCCCAAAAGTAAATTCAAAGGTCTCAGTTTTATCAAAATCAAAAATCGAATCTACAATTCGAGTAGTAATTTTGTAAATCTGATACATGATCATGCATTTTTGTAATGGAAAAGATATACTTTTTTAAAAAAAATATCAATGTTGGATATGAAATTTATAGATATATGATGAGTGTTTATCAGTTGGAGGATCTTATGATGGACAACAACAGTACTGGCAACAACAAAACAAATCACGATCGTCAGATAACCACGTAGTGACGTCATTCAGACCACCACTGAATCTAATTTCAGAGACGTGGAAGACGAGCGGTAACTTGTTCTTAAATTAATTTACAATCGGTTAAATATCGGGTTAAGACCATAACCCAACAATTGGCTAACAATTAATTGATGATTTATTCAATTAGATAAATTATAGATAATTTAGGTTCAATTAAACATAGATATGAAGAATAGGTGGACCAGTTGTTATATCCAAACATCGATGTGGAAATAAGTTTTTTAGTCTTTAAAAAGGTTAGTGATTTCAAGAAAGTATTTTGCTTAATTCAATTATGAATAGTCTTACCGTATGTATATGAAATGATTGTTTTTTTCCGTCAGAATTTGTATTTACTGCCCAAATGGGCTCATAGGTTAATACTGAAAAGAAATGCTAAATATATGGCCCAACAATTAAATAATGACTACTCGACACAGTAGACTTAGAAGAAGACACATTATTGCCACGTGTTCGCTTGTTTCACTTGTTGGGCTATCCTTATTACATGTTCGTCACATATTTTTACCTAGAAAAATCCTCTATGCATCCATTGATTGGTACTGAGAATTGCGCCACCGTAGAACCACCGCATGAGCACATACTTTCTCTATTACGACCACTCAACTACCTATCATCTTCTTCCAAAAGGCTACCATCAATCTTAATTTGTAAAGATTCGTTTCTGTAATTCCCTCCAACGATCCGCCTCTCCAAGAAACTCCAACACCATTAAGATCTGGTTTATTTGTATAGACATAATTAGACATAGCCCAAATATCTAAAGCCCAATTCCAAATAAAAGCCCAACAATGTAATAAAGGCCCGATAATAAAATATAAAGTCCATAAAGATTATGGCCCATAATTACCAACGCTAGACAATGACACATGCTGTACTCTAGATAGCATGTAGGACGACACCTATATCCCACTAATAAACCAACATACTCCTTAAGATCAATATGTGTACTCCAAATCTCATATTTAGCATCCACCGGAAGCATGCATAGTGAAACGCATACACCATCACACATTTGGCATCCGTCGGGAGCATGTAGGGTGACACATGTACACCATCATACATCGGGTATCCACTAGAAGCATGCAGAGCGACACGCGTATGCTGTGAATAACAGCTGGACTCCACTTAAGAACCCTAGTTCAAGCAGAACTACCTATAAAAGAGACCATATGAAGAAGGAAAGAACATAAAAAATTGGAGGAGAAGGAGCAAGGAGAACACTTAAAGGACTAAAAGCCTTCAAGAATGCTCAAGAACGAAGAACACTCAAAAACACTTGAAGAAGAAAGAACATTCAAGAGAATATGAACTTAAAACAAATTAGTTTTTTGATCTAAATTGATGACCCCATAAACGGGAATCTCAACCTAAAAATATGAATGTAATAGAACTACAACTGGTTTGATCCCATTTTAAAGGGTACGTAGGCAACCAAACATGGTGCATCCACTCTTCTAAAACATTTTTGCTAAATTCGGTATGAACAGTTGGCACCGTTTGTGGGAACAAGATATCTCTAATGCTAGGAGTCGCGATGATGATTAATGAGTTAACAAAACAAAGTGAAAACAATGACAAACCGATGCAACAAGGAAGCAATGACAAACCAATGCGACGAGCAAACAATGACAAAATGGTGCGACGAACAAATAATGATGAACCGGTGCGACGAGGACATAATGACAAACCAGTGTGACAAGCAAACAATGATGAACCAGTGCGACAAGGAAACAATGATGAACCGGTGCGACGAGCAAATAACGATGAACCAATGTGACAAGCCGAGAATAACTTGGACGAACGACTTAACCTGGTCGTAGTTACTCCTATAGACAAACTGTAAAATGCTCAAGCTCAATAGTAGGAGCAGATTAACCAATGTCATTGAAAGTCACGTCCAATGAACCTATGGATATACTTGAACTTCCTCAAATTCTACTAAAGAAGACAAAAGATACATCCCGTAACAAGCAAAAGTTTGAGGAATTTCAAAACAAAATTACTGCGCTCAAAGAAGCATACTCCCGAACAATTTTGACGAGCACATATCATTCTCCTTCTTAAAGAGCCTAGTTCAAAGAATCACCAAACTCAGGCGGTCGTCAAAGTCAGCAATTAACTAATATACAAAAGGAACGAGCAACGAACACACAGACAATAACTCGGAAAAACATCCTAGCATGGTAGGATTACCTTACAAGACGAGCTCGAAAAGACTCAAGCTCGGCAAAATGAACCAACTGACGAATATGCGACCTTGCCATATACGACCAACAAACCAGTAAACGAACATGGAATCTTCTAACTTTATTAAAATGGATGCAGGAGGTATCTCACAATATGAGTGAATTTAAAGTTTTCATAACAAGATCCTTCTACTCAAAACATAACGAACAAAAGTCAGTCCAACCAACGGAATCTAGACTCTAGTAGTCATTAGAGCTAACAATTAACTAAATTACATGAAGACAAACTACGAGCACAATTTAGACAAACAAAAACCTCGGAATATAAAGTACTACGAGCCGAACCAATGGTACACCTGTCCCCCATGCCTGATCATCAAGAAAACAAGCCGCAATAATCAGAGCAAAGGGAGCTGAGATTAAGAGAAAAACCTTTGACCACATTTGACAAGCCAAGATGATCCCGAACAATTCTCAAATTTGGGAGGACAACCGCTTCTCAAGAAAAGGTGGAAGGTGGACGAGCTTGGTAACATAAGTCAATTGAATATCACACATTGCTGACCACGTCTGATGAATTGACTCGACGAACCAAGGATAAACCAATCCAACGCCCAAATCTAGAAGAAAAAATTACTTCACTGGACGAGCTAGGAAACGGACGAGTTGGCAAAGGTAGTCAATCAACAACCACACACGATGAGCTGATGGACGTGCTCGAGTTTCTAGAGATCTTGCTAAAGAAAAAACATAAGACATGTTTGAAAAACTCGCCACCGCTCGAACCATGATCAAAGTACTACGACAGGAATGGAACAACTCCAAGTTGGTCTTATGAACGCTAACCACATACCCCTGCAGAGAAGCCAACTCATAGAAACACTAAACTCATCTGATTGTCAGATCGTGCACTTGACCAATTTTTAGGAGAGACAAATGGCGAACCCCCAAACTGGACAAACACCGAATGCTAAAAACTGAACCGTTGATACATTGATCATCAGTAATACTTAACTCCAGGCAAACCAAGCTGCCGCTATTGAAGCAATGAGGAACTGAAATGTAGAGATAGTTTCTTGACTTCATAATGCGATGAGCTCATCCATAGAGTTTGATCAGATTTACCAAACAATTATCCCCAATTGAAAACCATCATAACGTGAAGATAAATTGTTCAATTTACGATGGAAGATCGAATCCTAGATGGTTAACAGCCTTTAGGATAGCCATGGGGCAAGCACTATATGCCCTTGAAACGCACGACACCAGATATCCTCAAATATTTATCAAAAGCTTGATTGGAGATGCGTTAAGCTAAATTCATACTTAATTAATATTTATAAACAATTGGCGCAAGAAAGAATGGGAGGAAATTGTCTAGACGCAAAACAAATTTTGGTGACAACACAAGCATCATCCTCGATATTTCTCTATATAGGTATGCTCCCTACCTTTAACAAGATTTTTTATTTATTTAATTCATTAAAACATAAATTGTCTCCTTTATCACATCATGTGTTATATTTTCGAAAGTATTGTAGTCAAACACCTATGTCATATGAACAACTTATCTAGCTAACATGATAAGATGAACCCAAGCATCACACCTAGAATTCCTAAATAAGGTCGAGCATCCCACTCGCATTGACAATACAGGATAAGCCAAACCCAATTTTCGCACATAGAATGCATAAATAAAAATTTGAGCATCCCACTCGCATCAACAATACATGATAAGCCGAACTCAAGCTTCACACCTACAATCCTAAGTAAGAAGTCGAACATCCCACTCGCATCAGCAATACTGGATAAGCCAAACTCAAACTTCAAACCTAGAATGCCTAAGTACAAAGCCGAGTATCTCACTTGAAACGGTAATACATGATAAGCCGAACCCAAATTTCGCACCTAGAAGACCTAATTCATCAAAATTCATGTGTTAACCAAACAGATCCAAACCAACATTTACAAACCAAGTCTTGTCTAAAAATATGACGAGCCTAGTATCTGACAACAATTTACGAGCCAAGTCTCATCTAAAAACATGATGAGCCTAGCTAGTCTCTCACAACAATTTATAAGCCAAGGCTCATCTAAAAATATGACGAGCCTAGTCTCTCACAAAATTTTACGAGTTAAGTCTCATTTAAAAATGTGATGAGCCTAGTCTCTCACAATAATTTATAAGCCAAGTCTGGTCTAAAAATGTGATGAGCCTAGTTTCTCACAACAATTTACGAGACAAGTCTCATCTAAAAATGTGACGAGGCTAGTCTCTCATAAAATTTTACGAGCCAAGTCTCGTCTAAAAAAGTAATGAGCCTACTCTCTCGTTCAAAATATGTGACGAGCACACGCTCTCACACCAAAAACAACTAGCCTAGTCTCTCTTTCACAATAATTACCGAGCACATGCTCTCACACCAAAAACAAAAATTTGAACCTCTCATTCAAAATAAGTGACGAGCACACACACTCACACCAACGACGATGAGCCCAACCTCTCATTCAAAACAAGTGATGAACACACGCTCACCAAAAGTGACAAGCATAGCTTCTCACATCAGACCAATACATCTTATCACACCAAAATGATGGAGAACATAATCTCGATAAAACTACAAGTTTGAATTTTGTCAAAGACTTAATAAAGTCAGCTTCACATAACAAATTTGCCAATTCACCTTAAGACAACATATCCAAAGGATCTCTCATGATAAGCACATGAGTTTAATTTCCTTCATAGATTATCAGTCAAAAGTATCAAAATCAATAAATTAAGCACTTACACCAAGTCTGAACACCATAAGTCAAGGTTTGGTGAGCATGTGTAAGTTAATCAACGATTATCAAAGAAAATGACGAGCATTTAATTTCTCATAAATAATCTACGAGCACTAATTTCATCAATTAAATGACAAACGTCTACTTTCTTACTATAAGTATAAATACCTAAGATCACAAGTTCAAAACTCCTTTGGCAATCCATGAACTTGGTCTCATCTAGACAGTGAATCTAGAAAACTACACTCAATAAATTCGATTATTGAGTTTGACTAGCCGAATGAATTCCGAATATTCGTCGATCTTGCACACATGATTGTGCTCGTCGATCTCTTGCACATGATTGTGCTCGTCTATCTCTCGCTCATAATTGTGCTTGTTGATCTCGCACATGATTATGCTAGTCAATCTCTCGCACATGATTGTGCTTGTCTATCTCCCGCACATAATTGTGCTCATCGATCTCGCACATAATTGTGCTGTTCGATTTTCCACATCATCATGCTTATCAATCTCTTTCACATGATTATGCTTATCAATCTCTTGTGCAATATCGCGCTTGTTTATTTCACACGTAAGATCAAGTTTGTTAATCTGGCACATGATCAAGCTCATTGATCTCTTGCACAAACTGTCATACATCTAATGTCAATAACTACAAATTGTTCATAAATACCAAATAATCTATATGAAAAATAAGTTACAAAATGTGATGAGGATTTATTCTCTCACAATAATCCGTCGACTGCTCATCTCGATCAAATAATGTGACGAACATCTTTTCTCTCACAATAATCCATCGAATGATCATCTCTATCAAATAACATGACATGCATTTGTTCTCTCATAATAATCTATTGAGTACTCATAACGTGATGATCATCCATTTTCTCACAATAGTCCATTGAGTACTCATCTTGATCAAGACAACATGACAAAGCATATGTTCGCTCACAACGATCCAACAAGCGCTCGTCTAGATCAAACAACAAGTATGTAATCTTTCACTATTATCGATCGAGCACTCTTCTCAACCAAAATAATTCCCTAACTTAGGCCCCTAATCTATGCAATTGAGCATAATTATCAATAAAACAAACACATACTAGATATCCAAAGTTACAGAATAAAAACACATGTTCATCGGCGAACACATGTCATGCCAAATCCAGCACTTTACCTGCGCATGATCGCGCTTGTCGACCTCTTGCGCATAGTCATGCCCGTCGATCTCTCACACGGGATTGTGCTTGTTGATCTCTCATGCATGATCACGCTCATTGATCTCTTGCACAAGATCATGTTTGTCGATCTTTTGCGCATAGTTGCGTTTGTCGATCTCTTGCGAATGATCGTGTTCAACAATCTCTCGCCCGCTTGTCGAATTCTCACGCAAGATCACGGTATTCAATATCTTGCACATGATCTTGTTCATCTATCTCTTGCTCAACATCATGTTTGGCGATCTCTCCCAAATAATTGAGCTCTTCGCTCTCTCGTTCAAAATTATGTTCGTCGATCTCTTGCGCAGGATCGTGTTCATCGATCTTTCATGCATAGTTGCGCTCGTTAATCCCTTATGCAGTATCTTGCTTGTCAATCTCTTGCATATGATCGTGTTTGCTGATCTCTCATGCATAGTTGAGCTCGTCACACTCTCGTTTAAAATCATGTTTGTCGAAATATCGCGTAGGATTGTGCTCATCAATCTCTCGTAGGTAAAAGTTCACGCAATATTTGAGCTTGTCGATCTGTTGCACAAGAATGCACTCATCAAATTCATGTAGAAGGCTGATTTTATTGATCTTTCGCACATAATATAGATTGTCGGTCAAAGTCACAAACTTCCAGGAGTTTCTCATGACGAACATCAATATGATGACGAACAGATGACAAGCTTGTCCTTGAGTCAACATTCGTATTCGATAAACTTGAGCATAATGCAAAGACTATATTTGATGAGCTCAGACCATGAGCATACTCGTCAACTTTCGACGAGCGCAAATCGGGAGCAATTCTATCAATCGACGAACCCAAAAACACCACATGCTCATCCTCAAGAACATGATCTAAGCCCTTGGAATTCTTATCTTGGAAGAAAACTTAGTCAGATTTCAAACCCTAAATGTAAGAGGAAGTCTGTTTGTGTTCAACAACGCAACGAAAAGAGCGACATTTGACAGTCTTCAAAATTAGTTCATCAAAATTTGGACTTTTTCTCTTTTAATGAACTTGAGGTGATTGATTGTATAGGTATAATTGAGCATGGCTCAATTACCAAAAGCCAAATTCCAAATAAAGGCCCAAGAAAGTATTAAAGGCCCGATAATAAAACATAAGACCCATTAGGATTGTGGCCCATAATTACCAACGTTAGAACAATGACATATATTATACTCTAGATACATGCGTAAGGACACGTGTATCCCATTGAAAAACCAACATACTCCTTAAAATCAATATGTGTACTCCAAAGCTCACATCTTGCATCCGCTAGAAGCATGCAGAGTGACACATACAACATCGCACATATGGCATCCACTAGGAGCATGCAGAGTGACATGTGTATACTATCGCACATGTGGTATCTGTTGGAAGCATGCAGAGCGACACGCGTATGCCGTGAATGACAAATGGACTCCACTTAAGAACCCTAGTTCAACCAGAACTACCTATAAAAAGAGACCACATGAAGAAGGAAAAGGACATAAAAACTGGATGAGAAGGAGCATAACCAAGAGAACACTTGAAGGACCAAGAGCCTTCAAAAATGCTCAAGAACGAAAAACACTCAAGAACACTTGAAGAACGAAGAAAATTTGAGAGAATTTGAACTTTGAACAAGTTAGCTTTTTGATCTAAAATGATGACCCCATAAACGAGAATCTCAACCTAAATATACGAATGTAATAGAACTGCGACCAGCTTGATCCCATTTTAAAGGGTATATAGGCAAACGAACATGGTGCAGCTACTCTTATAAAATATTTGTGCTAAATCCGATACGAACACTATTGATCCTAAATCCATATTACTGTTTTGCTCTTCTTCATAGAACAGTGGAAGCGCTAAAGAGTGAGTCACGAAGGACAAAGTTGATTTTTTAGAAAAAAAAGCATCATCGAGAAACATGATAGGAAAAATAAAGGGAAAAGAGCGACCAAATAAAAATCTAACGGCATAGATACAAGGTAAAGAAGAACGAGAAAAACTTTCTCCCTAAAAGATGTAGATTAGAGAAGAGAGAAAGATTGACCAAAAGCCAATGACAAAAACTAATAATTAATTTGGATTATAGGTTTTTGTACAAAAATCTTTCATAAATAAAATATTAGTTTTAGTGCTTAGAACTACATTATTTCTTTCTAGAGGGAAGATGTAGAATCTATCCGTTATAAAATATAACTATATAACTATATAATATTATATTGGAAGAAGAGAGATGATCGATAAGTGAAGAAGGTGTATTATTAATTTTGTTCTTGTGGTACAAGAACCATACAAAATAAGGTGAAGCACCTATTTATAGTGATTTCAAAGTCGGTTAAGCATAAGTAAGTCATATTAAAGAAACATTAAAATATTATGAAGTGGATAATTACTATATTATAACATTTCCCTTTAATTATCCATTTCTAATTATGTATTACTTTCTACGTCGTTAAAGACCTTATCTAAAAAAATTCAATGGGATAAAAATTGTTGGAGTTGGACTTTACCCCTCCTTTGGTTCATCTGACTTTCTAAACCCATTGCGGCATCGGCCTATCTTAACGTCAATCTCATTACGGCCCAAGCTCACTTCAGCAAACGTGTAATGCATTTAATGCATGACAAAGTAGTTCACCTACCAGATTGACTTTTGGCGCCACAGAGAACAACATATGTTAGGTGAACTATTCTCTATACACTACGAACCTACTATCCAGTTAAAATACGCTAGGCCTGACAGCGACGACTAGGAGATAGGGGCAGTTTGCACGCGCTAGAAGATGACGTGGACGACACTCTCATCTAGTCTATAAAAGAAATGCGTCCTTCACTTTGAAAGTGGGATCTTCTCCTTCCTCTCTCCGACATGTTTCCTCTCTCGAGCTTCTCCTCTCTAGCCAATCTATTTCTCTCTCTTTCTCTTATTTTCCCTCGGGCTAAACACTTGTAGTCTCCCTAACTGAATTTCTGAACCTGTTTTGTAACCTATATTCTGTTTGATCAATAAGTATTGTGCTAATCTCACCATAAATAATTGGCGCTGTCTGTGGAGACATTAGATTTTCTCAACGCAAGGAGGAACGTGAGGCAGCTCGAGATGACAACACAAAAAACATCCAAAACCCAGACTCCCATCCCAAAAGCATTCGTTATGCATCAGATCCTATGAGATTGAAGTATGTTTTTATAGCTCATCTATAATCGGCATGTCGCTTATAGCTCTTTTCTTATTACCTCATCACAAAGAGCTCATTGCTTTCCCACCTCGTCGCTTATAGCTCCCCTCTTCTCAGCTTGTCGCAAAGAGCTCATCGCTTTCCCACTCCTCGCTTTATCAGTAATCGCTGTAATTTGGCCGAACATATCTCTTTAGGTTTTGAGCTTAATGTCTGAGGCATTCTTAATCCTTCTAGGATTTTCATGTATATATCATTATCAAGTGATCCATATAGATATGATGTCATAACATCCATTAGATGCATATCTAGATGTTTAAGGCTTATCAAAAATCTGAAGGTAACTGCATATATTACCGCAAAATATGTTTCTTCATAATTAATTCTCGATATTTGAGAAAAACCTTGGGCAACAAGTCAGGCTTTATATCTTGTTACCTTATTTTTCTCTTTTTTTTTCCGAATAAAAACCCATTTATACCCAACGGGAAGTACATGTTCAGGTGTTGTGACAATAGGTCTAAAACATTTCTTTTATGTAGGGAGTTTAACTTAGCTTTTATGGTTGTTTCCCATTTCTTCCAATCAGATCTTTTTTGGCATTCCAATATGGACCTTGGATCTGGGTCATCACTTTCATAATCTATTTCTTTTGATACAGAGAAGGAGAAAATTCCGTCATCATCTTCTATCTTGTTTGGTATAATTGATAGAAATCTCATGATTTTCAATATTAATGTCCTCTTCTTCAAGACTTTTCTCTGTATGTGGTTCTTCTGGACCAATTTATTTAATTATTCAAATTTCTTTTTCTTTCGGGGATTTTTATCCTTTGATCCCATTGGTCTCTCCCTTTTCAACTGAACCTTAGGTTCATTTATTTTTCAATCATTTTGTTTTTCCGGAACAATACCTCTTGATGGAACATTCACAGCGGGTATATATGATTTTGTCGTCCTTTTTGTATCGATGAACGCATCTGAAATCTGGTTTACCATATTTTGTAAATGCACAATTTTCTGAACTTCCAGTTCATGTTGTTTTGTAGGGGGATCAAGGTGGAATAATGACAATGTGCACCATGTAATATCTTTTGGAACTTCCTTTTTTCCTACCCCTAACGATGGAAATTCAACTTCATTAAAATGGTAATCGGCAAAACATATCACCCGTTCTTGGTTCCAGATACCAAATTATACTTGGTGAGGTATACACAATATATATTCTCAATCTCCTTTGTGGTTCCTTTTTTTGTTATTGCGGTGGCGTTATTGGGACATAAACCGCACACCCAAAAACACAAAGATAGGATACATCTGGCTATCT
The DNA here is from genome assembly GCA_900406435.1 of Lepidium aucheri. NCBI lineage: Eukaryota > Viridiplantae > Streptophyta > Magnoliopsida > Brassicales > Brassicaceae > Lepidium > Lepidium aucheri. Next base: position 31,764 of record OVBA01000789.1, read on the forward strand.
AATGGGGAGTATTTATGATATGCACTCAGCCTTATTTGAATGAGTGCTGCAGCATAAAAATTGCATGGTCCAATATTGAAATTGGGAGTCTTGTTCTCATTATCAACGGTCTAGTAATAATTTGTAACTGTTTTATTAAAGACTTAGCCATGCTATTTTGTGTGTGAACTTGGGGGACTGGATGTTTAACATCAATTCCCAATGACATACAATAGTCATTAAAGGCCCGTGAAGTGCATTCACCAGCGTGATCAAGCCTTACTTTTTTATTATATAATCAGAAAATTGTGCTCTCAACCTGATTATTTGGGCAATGAATATTGCGAAAACCATATTTTGTGTGCTTAATAGACACACATGTGACCATCTACTAGATGCATTGATCAATACCATAAAATATCTAAGTGGCCCGCATTATGGGTGAATATGCCCACATATATCACCATGTATTATCTTTAAGAATACTGGGGATTCATTCCCATTTTTGGCTGGTGATGGCCAAATTATTAATTTTCTAAGAGAACAAGCATTACGTGGAAATTCTCTCACTTGAAAAATCTTCTCGTTTTTCAGCAGATGGCCATTTGAATTTTCCATAATTTTTCTCATCATGACTGAACCATGATACCCTAAACGTTCATGGCAGATTTTGAATGTACATATAAACTTCGGGTTTACATTAATATATGATTCATCCCCATTTCTTTTTGTAGAATATATTCCAGAGGATAAAGTTGGTAACTTTTCCAATATACATTTTCTCTGCGGAATAACTGATGTAAGCAAAAATATTCAATGCCTTTTTTATTCATAACTCTATATGATAGCCATTTTTTGGATATTTCTGAAACTTAATAAGTTTTTGTAAGACTTGGAGAATATAATGCATCATTTATTTCAAAATTGTCCCCCTGGCATTGAAAAACTTGCTCTTCCAAAGCTTATAATTATTTTTGCATTACCAGATATAGTATTCACGCTTCTAGCAGAATCTTTTATATCAAGGGATGAGTAATAACATTTATTCTTAACAATTTTGTGTATTGTAATCTGTCAGACAAATATCTACATCCCCATTTTGAAGTTCTAACATTTTCTGATTATAAAAGATATATTAATATAAAATTTAAATATCAAACAAAAACTATTCTATAAGCATAATACAATATTATCATGTCATATTATCTTCTTCATGAATATTTTATTCTTTTAAATTTTTGTTGATATCTTCAAGATCAACAATGAAATAGGCTACATCAAGATGTATATTGTTATTTATGCCATTGAAATAGGGTCTTTTTTGTCTCAGATTAAGTTGGTATCACTTTGTTATCATTTTTCTTTTGTGATTTATCATACAGATCGGCCACATATTTCAGCGTACTTCAAGTACACCCTGAATCTCTTTTTATACCGCATCTATCGCAACTATTCATATGTTTCTTATTTATTACATAACCAACTTTATTTTTTGGACCTTAAATTATTTAGACAGAACTTTCTTATTTGTTCACGTCTACATCCATGTCCATATCCTATTTGTCTAGACCACGGTTATTTCATCGACCATGTCTACATCCATTGTAATCATTATAACTGGATGATTCAACATTCACTTCTAGGACTTAAACTTATCGAGATTGATGGTTCAATATCACACTTTCATTATATTGTTTGATTGCCAAAGATTTTCAAGATCTTATATATTCAATTTTAAACCATCATGGATATGGCAGAATAAAAATATCATGACATTTGTCTTTTTCACATCACAAGTCATTTCTTGACTTATCGATGGTATCAAAGAGCTTATTTCTCTTTAAATGTATTTTTGTTATAATTGTCCATCTCATGTTATTATTTCCAGAGATATCCAAGATAGCGATCTTGATTTTAGCTATATTTGACATGTTAACCGAATATGACAATTTATTTATCATTAATTTGGTAATAATTCATTTTAAATGTCAAGTTTACAAATCTTGATATATAATATTCTCTTTGGTATTAGATCAGAGCAACTCGTACTGATAACGTATTATAAAATATAACTATATAAATATAATATTATATGGGAGGAAGAGAGATCATCGATAAGTGAAGGAGGTGGATTATTACTTTTGTTCTTATGGTACAAGTATCATACAAAATGAGGTGAAGCACATGTTTATAGTGCTTTTAAAGTCGGTTAAACATAAGATTAAAGAAACATTAAAATATTATAAAGTGGATAATTACTATAATATAACACTATCAACCTAATTAATGTAAATTTTAATTAGCAAAAAAGATTAAAAGAGATGATAGCTAGTAATTTTTATTGATTGGATTTGTTTACAAAATTGTTCAGACTTTGTTATATAAAGACTTGACGAGTTCGAACTGCTTTCTCTCTCTTTCAACGAACTCACCTCACCATGTCTTCTTCTCTTTGGATTCTCCAATCACATTATTTCAAACTGACATTAGAATTTTAAATGAGTAATTCTAGTGTCATGCTCAACATATTAGAGGCTTGGGGTGAACAAAATAATGTGTTATATGATAAAACATATGTCTTTTTATTACGAAACTTTTTTACTTAGAAAATCATAAATTAGATGAGTATCCTTACTATTTACTTTATTTTTTACTTATATATATATATATATATATCTCAAAGAGAAATTCAATATACAAGAAAATCATAAATTAGGTGAGTCTTTACTATTTTTCATAGATTTTAATGCCAAAAATATACTTACCACCAACTTTCAATTATCTTTTTCTCTATCTAGTCTCTTCTTTCTCTTTTACGCTCTCTCTTCTCTTCTCTCTCTCTCTCTCTCTCTCTCTCTCTT
>OVBA01000789.1:34623-55655 GCA_900406435.1 Lepidium aucheri
CTCTTTCTCTCTCTCTCTCTCTCTCTCTCTCTCTCATGGAAGCCTATATCAGAAGAACCTTTTTCTCTCACATTCTTCCTCTTTTCTCAACTCTCTCTCTCTCTCTCTTTTTCATCTTTTCTCTACCTCTCTCTCTCTTTTTCCTCTTTTCTCTACCTCTCTCTCTCTTCTCATCCTTGCTTTCTCACACTTTCTTCCAAATCCTTCTTCTCTCAGATCTCTCTCTTTTCTTCTTTTTATTTTGAAAAATTTTGGAAAACATTTGAGGTTTTTTAGATCAGATCGATATAGACTTAGTGTTTTAATTTGATTAAGGATTATTATGAAAAAAATATGTGAGGGGTCTGATTAGAGTTTAGGGATGAAGGAGATGAAAATGTATTGATAATTTTATCCTTCATTCAAACATATACGTTTTTACCAGATAATAAATGTATTACCAGGTAATAAATAGGTTAACAAAGAATACGTGCGATACTAAATGTGTTAACGGGTTATACATAAGTTAGCGGATAATATATGTATTCACATACACGATATATAAATTAATATATACCAAATATATTAACAAATACTTAAATTCAGTTAGCAGATAATAAGTTTTTTACCCCGGTAAAAATAGTACTTAGTAAATGTAAAACACATGTAAGCAATGTATTATTGGATCATATATATATATATGTTAACGGATAATTAATGTATTCACCAGGAACAATATAAATTATTAGGTAATAAATATATTATCATGTATTATATTTTAAGTTAGCATATAGTATATATGTTAACAATGTAAAAAATATATGAATGGGTATTACATCTATTGTTAGCAGATATTAAATATGTTATCGAGTACAATATATATTACCTGGTAACAACATATTAAATTCGATGTCCGCCCATTTAATGTTTTGTCATCCTCTCTCTCTTCTACTCAAGGGGGTGTACAAAAATGAGAGTTTTAAGAGATTTGAAATGGTTTATGTTTTGAAAGATTTCGAGAGATTTAAGTGAACTTTCGGTATATTTAGAATGATTTAAGTGGATTTATTATTTTTTTGTAAAAAGAATCATATGGTGATTTTATTAAACTTTTTATAAAATATTGTGAGATTTTATGTGATTTGATATAACATTTAGAAAATATCCCATAAACTTGTAATAGAAATGGTGGACAAGAGAAACATGTTTGTCTCATGATTCTCGTTGTAAGGATACACATGATTTTAGAAACTTCAAATGCTGACCAGACACGTCAACTTTGTATGCCATATTCAACTTTGGAAATGTTAATCTTATCAGAGGAGAAGAAGCTGATTCTTCGAAACCCAGGGATGATAAATCACAATATCGTCTTTGAACAGCAGCAAAGTTACTCATGTATCTTCATCGATCAATCCTTACCATTAAATCTCTAAAATTTTACATAGTTCTCATATCTCTATAATGAAAATGAAAAATATCAAATCAACCCCAAATCTCTTAGCTTTACAATGAAAATGGAGGTTTCTTTGTTTTTGTTTCTTATTTGTAAAATCACACCTAAGATGGTGGGATCTTAAGATTTTGTTTTTCAACTAAAAAATTATTCAAAATCCCCCAAAATCATTTTAGAAATCTTCTTTAAATTAAATAGTTGTTAACTTTTGAATAAAAAGATATTTAATATGATTTTGATAAACTATTGATTGAATAACAAGGATTGTGTATTATTTCAAGTAATTTTATCGAAATTTCAAGTTCAATAACACCTAATTTGAGAAGAGATTTATAAATCATCAGATAAATAACATGTAATTAAAAAAAAACAAAATCACTTAAAACTCTCATTTCAATACAATCTATTAGTGTTGCCGAGAACATTACTGTTATTTCATTAATGAATGAAAATAACCAAACGGACAGTTACTAAATTCTGAAAACTAAAAAGGATATTTGCCTAATTTTTGTGTATTAAAAGCATACACAATTATATTAATGAAAAAAATCCAGTTTACAATTTTTTTCCTATCATTCACCAAACTCATATTATCAATTTTTCAAACATAATAAATTGTTTTAAAAAAATTTAAACATATTTTTAAAGATAACACGAGTTAAAAGAATTTCAAAAACTCTTGAAAATGCTTAGAGTTTTTGCATAAATAAACTTTTTTTAACTTTCCTCACTGATAAAACCAGTAAGTGGATACTGAGTAACTCTTAGACATCTATATTTATAGAGATTTAAGAATTTGTTTCCTAAAAGTTTAGAAAAGATGAGAATAAAATAACCATGATTTAAGTTTATAAAGACATACTAATCTCAAAATCTTAATTAGTTGAAATATTTCATCTTTAACTGACTTTCTTTTTCTTATATATTTTGTTAATAACCGTTGTTAAAGATGTTCTTTTAAAACTAAACCTAACTATTCTAATTAGTTCATTAAAATTAAATAGACAAAAGTAATACATAAGTATAATTATTTCTAAAAAAGTGGCCTTGTAAATTGAATTCTGTGTGTGGATTAAGGCAATTACCTATACCACTTCTCTTTAGGCACATTATATCATAGTGCAACAATAGCAATACCTAGTCAAAATATATGTTATCAAGTTATTTATTTTTCTGTTCACATCAAATTTATATGTATAGAGTATAGACTACAATATATAACCAATACATGATAAATGTGAGAAATTGAAGTGCTATTTTTGTTACATATATATATATATATGCCATTATTACTTGGTCGTTTTATTTATTATTATTTTTTTGTCAACGATATTTCATTGAAAGAAAGTTGAAGTCGGCCCATTACACTGAGACAATAAAATTGAAAAAAAGATACAAGTTGTGGGCTAAAGGCCCAATTACAATTGGGTTCAAAATTAAAACTGGTTCGTAGAAGGATCTGGAACAAGCACGAAGAGCCACACATCCTGCTTAGAGAATTCTGACCATCAAGATCGCTTTGACATCGTCAAGTGTCATCAGAGAGGTCCTGTAGTCTCGTACTTGATTCTGAAATTCAATTGCCCTAATGTTTTCCTTTTTCCCAATCGATCACTAATTGTTGTGTTTTGAATGAAATCACCCACAAATTCTTACCTACAAGTTGAAATCAAAAATTGGGTCCGATAACTGTCCACCATAAAGCTCCATAGGGCTGAGCGACGGGAGATACTCCAAAGAATAACAACTGATAATTTATATCACCTTTGAGAGATGAGGGTTGGCTTCAACAGTCGATAATGAAGTTGGGTGAATGATCTATGTCTGCCTGAAGAACACAGGCAAAAGACCTAGAAATGGAAGAAAAAACCGACAGGATAGCCGCAGAAAAGTACCAAGGATTGAAATCTCGAAGTTATGTAAAATCTATACTTATGATTTCTCAATCAAACACATGTTAGTCTCTGAATAATAAGGACATAAGTGGAAGCATACATTTTGGATTCATGGCTTATGATCTGAAATTTGGCAATGCCTCTTCCACAACAAATCTAAAATAGCTTAAGGTCTCGGTTGATGGGATGCAGCAAACATTTTCTGAATTTCTAGTTCGGATTGCTGTGGGGACCAAAACTTTCTATTTATATAGAATTAATTTCTAATTTGGCCCTTCATTAAATTAGAAATTACTGAATATTACCACATAATTTTGAATCCTTTAAATAATGACCCTAACACATTAATTATACATTTGTGACCCCCAAAATAATTCTTACAATCTCTCACTAGGTCACATATGTATCCTGAAAATATGATAGACTTTATGAGCTCAAGGTTATCATTATATAGTTGAGTCTAAGCAATCTCGTCCATTGACTATAACAACATATATAGGATCATAGCAGTCTTTGTTATAAAAAAAATAACTAAACCTTCCATGGTAGCTGAAGTTAATACAATCAAATGACATATATCAATTACCAAAAATATGGCATGAAAACCACATGAAAATTACTTAGTACATGTTGATTCCCAACTGTTCCTACCTTATTGAGATCCTTTAACTTTATTGTTCAAAAGAGTAAACTGAATACTTTAATTCTGATCAGAAAATGAAATGTGCATAAACACAACTAAAACATAAAACCCAAAACCAAATGAAAAAACTTCCACTAAACCAAATGATCCTCAAACATTGAAACACCCATTCCAGCAGTATGCTCATGAAAGACCTTCGGTGGAACATATTTCGTAAGAGGATGTGCTATCATGGAATTTGTCCCTAATTTTTCTATGGAAATCTCTCCACTTTGTACCCTCTCCTGGATAACAAGAAACTTAATCTCAATAAACTTGGATTTTATCATGCTCCAGTTTTTGTTGGAGTACAATATAGCTGATTTATTGTCACAATATAACTTGAATGGTCTTTTAATTCTCTCAACAATTTGCAGCCTAGTGACAAAATGCATGAGCCAAAGTCCGTGATTGGATGCCTCAAAAATTGCTACATATTCTGCCGCTATTGTGGAGAAAGTTACGAGTGATTGTTTCACATTACGCCAAGAGATTGCTCTACTAGCCAACATATAAACATAGCTTAAAGTGGACTTTCTACTATCTTAACTCCAGCAAATCAGAACAGAAGATCCAATGATCTTCAACTTATCTGATCTTCGATATGTGAGCATATAGTCATTTGTTCTCTGTGGGTACCTCATGACCCTTTTGGCTGCTTTCCAATGGTCCAAACCTGGATTACTCAAGTATCTGCCCAAAACTCCAACAATGTATGCTAAATCCAGACGTGTACATTAGACTTCCTATTACCGAAGCATAAGGAATCTTCTGTATCTCTTGAGTTTCCAAATTTCCTTTAGGGCACTGTTTGAGACTAAATTTGTCTCCCTTAAAGATTGGGGTATCTCCAGGTTTGCAATCTTGCATGCTAAATCTCTTTAATACTCTATCAATATAGGTCCTTTGTGATAACCCTAGAACACAACGACTATGTTCTCGATGAATCTGGATTCCTAAGATAAAGGATGCTTCACCAAGATCTTTCATCTCAAATTTCTCCTTAAGAAATTTCTTGGTCTCATACAACAGGCCTATATTGTTAGTGGCTAGTAGTATGCCATCAACATACAATACCAGGAAGAGGCACTTACTCCCAGTGAACTTGTGATACACACAATCTTCAACCAAATTTACCTCAAAACCGAAAGAGGTGATTACCTCATAAAACGTGTGGTACCATAGACGAGAAGCTTGTTTAAGCCCATAGATGAATTTATTTAACTTGCATACCATCTTTTTTGGATCACCTATTACAATGTTTTCTGGTTGCTCCATATAAATTGTCTCATCAATTTTTTCATTTAGAATTGCTGTTTTAACATCTATCTGATGAAGCTCTAAGTCATAATGTGCAACAAGAGCCATGATTTTCCTAAAAGAATCCTTCGATGAAACTGGACAAAAGGTTTTTCTATAGTTAATCCCTTCTTTCTGAGTATAGCTTTTTGCTACTAGAGGAACCTTATACCCTTACACATTACCACTTGAGTCCATTTTGGTTTCAAATATCCATTTACAACCAGGTTTAACACCTTCTGGTAATTGGACAATGTCCCAGACGTAATTATCTAGCATTGACTGATACTCTTTTTTACTAGCTTTGACCCACTTATCTGAATTGGAACTACCCTTTGCCTCACGGAAGTTGATAGGATCATCTTCCAATTGGGTTTGATTTTTCTCTTGTTCCATAAGAAATACTATATAATCATCTGGAATAGCACTTCTCATTCTCTAGTGGATCACCACAAGGACACTTGTTCCTGATGCACCAACACTTGTTCTTGATGCATCGGTCCTTGTTCTTGATGCATCGATGTTGAGGATCTTGAACTTGACATTCATTTTCATCATGATTTTGAGGAAGAGGCTTCAGTATCAACTTGAGGTTCCAAAATTGCTTTATCAAAAGAAGCTATATGAATCGATTTAGAACCTGAATCCGATTCTTCCTCAAAGATGATTTCTCTAACTTCATTTCTTTCCCCAAATTCGTTATCCTCAAAGAACGTTGCTGTTCTTGTCTCAAAAATCTTCTTTTGTGTGGGATCATAAAACTTATAGCCCCGAGATCGTTCAGAATAACCAATAAAGTAGCTGCTCAGTTCTAGAGTCCAAATTTTTCTCAATAACTTGTAAGGCCTAGCCTCAACTGGATATCCCCATATGTGAAAGTGCTTCAGACACGGTATCCTCCCAAGCCAAAGCTTATAAGTTTTTTTTGCAGTTGTCTTAGTTGGTACCCGATTAAAGTTGTAGTCTTTAGCGCCTCTCCCTAAAGTGATTTAGGTAAGATGGAATGACTAATCATACTCCTTATCATGTCCTTTAAAGTACGGTTGTGTATTTCTGATACATCATTCATGCTGGGAGACCTGGCATGGTATACTGTTGGACAATTCCGCATTCCTCTAGGTATCTAGCAAATGATCCTAGACGTTGTTCACCCGAACCGTTATATCGACCGTAACATCACAACTTGTGAAGCCACACATACATCACAATTTGTGAAGTCAACAGAACTCAATATACCATCTGACACAAGTCACTCAATTCTATTTCTAAAAATGTGACCTAAGCTTTTGTGCCACAAAGCTCTTGGATTTGCATCTTCGACTTTCTTTTAGTACCCCCTTGATTTCAAGACTTAGGTTTTCATTATGAAAATCTACTATGTCAAACATATAAAGATTGTGATTATCCATAAGTGTACCAGTTCCAATTATAACTGAATTTAAAGACAAAGTAGTTTTCTATTCCCAAATAGACAAGAATAACCAGATCTATCTAAATAAGGACCATAAACCAAATTATGTCTAAAAGATGATGCAACAAAAGTGTCTTTCAAATCCAAAAAACAACCAGTACTGAAGAACGATCTAAAATGCGCAATTGCCTCAACATCCACTGCAAATCCATCAGGCACATGAATGCATCTTTTAGCATCAGTTGGTTTTTGATAGCTCAGGCAACCCTGTAGTGAAACATTGATGTTACTAGTTGCAGATGTATCCAACCACCAAGTGTTTATGGGTACTTCAACTAAGTTCACCTTAGAACAGACCATAGCAAAGGAACTACCTTTCTTCACATGCCATGCATGGTACTTTTGGAAGTCCTTCTTCATATGTCTAACTTTCTTACAAAAGAAACATGTATCTTCAACCTTAGTCTGATTCTTTTGAGTTGGACCTTTAGCAGCATCATTCTTAACGACCTCAATTTTCCTTCTTTTGCCTTGATCCTTAGAGTGTTAACCCTATGAGCACTTTCAAACCTTTCTTGTTTCATTATATCCTCCTCATTCACACAATACGAAATGAGCTCATTAAGAGACCATTTCTCCTTCTGTGTGTTGTAACTGGATTTCACTTGAATGAATTGAGGAGGAAGGGACCTTAAGAAAAAAAAACATGAGCACTTCCTCCATAAGCTCAATCTTGAGGTTCTTAAGCTTTGAAACAATGTTTGACATTTCCAAAATGTACTCTCTTATGTTTCCTTTTGCTGTGATACCTCATGGTACATAAGCGAAACAGAAGCATACTTATTTCTACTTTATTGCTACTTGCAAAACGCAAGTCCATCTCAACAAATAACTGTTTAAAATCTTTGATCTTCTTAGCACCTCTAAAGGTACTTAGAATGGTGTCCAAAATGATCATTAAACCAATGCGATTAGAATATTCTCATTTCTCATAAATTGCCTTACACTCAGCAGTGCTGTCATTTGTAAGAGAAGTAGGTTGTTCCATCCTTAACACGAGATCAAGATCCATAAACCTAAGCACAATCTTAACTTTACTTTTTCATTCCTTATAGTTGGAACCGTTAAGTGTTGGAATTGAACATAAGTTTGCAGATAATCCAGTAAAATTTGCTGAAAAGAGAATAATCTTTATTATTAACTCACTACTAAACCAAAATAAACAATAATAAAATTAACGATCATACAACCCATCTCAAAGATACTAAGTGCAACATTAACCTTAAGTTTTTGGACAGTAATATTAACTGTCATTGGTACTCTTGTTGTAATAATCAAATATTGACCATAACACATGATAAGTAACAACCTATCTTTGGATCGATTTATTGTTCACATGATTATTCTGAATAATTTTCACATGTTTATCATCACATGTATATATGTAAATCGGTCAAATATAAACCTACTTTTGGGTCGATTTAATATTCACATGGATATATATACATATAACATTAAATATTATTCTTGAAAAAAATATGCACAAAAGAGGTTACTTTGACAACATCATGCATCAATCAATCCAATTAAAATATTAAATTGCACAATTAAAAATTATTGATTTAATATTTATTCTTCCGCAGACATATATTAAAACGTCTGGGTATTCCATATGAAAGAATAACACAGAAGCAGAATGGTAGAAGACATGTTTGAATTTTAACACCACCCAGTTCGAATAAACTTAAAGGCCCATACGTTTAATATTTGTATTTTAAATTGCTCAAGATTGATCTAAGCTCGGCTCTCAAGAAATAGAATTAAAGGCCCAACGTAAATCAATTATATGAAACTCAACATTTCATTTAAACTTTGTTTGCGAAAATTACAAAACTGCCCATGTCTTCAACCAACAAAACCTTAATTTTTGTTTTCAATTTTTTTCAGCAGCCACCATAGCCAAAAAATAAATAAAAACATAATCAAAGTTGCTCAATTTTCAAAATAATAACCTAAGTTTTGAATGATCAAATAAGCATGAGTCTAAGTTCCAAATTTAATCGAACAACCTGCTCTTTTAATTTCCAAATTTTTTTTTGATAAACATAATTTTATAAGAAATATTATTAGATCTGAAAAATTCATAAACTTTGTTTTAGATCTAAGATCTAAACATGTTTTTATTTATAACAAATAACATAAAATCGCATATTCCAGAATTCTTTAGTTTATATTAAACTTCATGATTTCACATAATAAATTTGAATTTATCATATAAAATATTCTGATTATCAAAAAAAAAACTGAACATGGTGCTCTGATACCAATTGTAAAATCTATACTTATAATTTCTCAATCAAACACATGTCAATCTCTGAATAATAAAGGCATAAGCGGAAGCGTACATTTTGTATCCATGAATTATGATCTAAATTTTGGCAATGGCTCTTTCAGAGCAAACCAGAAAGTCTCTGTTGATGGGAAGCAGAGAATATTTTCTGAATTTCTAGTTAGGGTTGCTATGGAGACCAAAACCTTTTATTTATATAGAATTAATTTCTAATCTGACCCTTATCAGAAACTATTGAATGTTACTAGATAATTTTGACTCTTTTAAATAATAACTCTAACACATTAATTATACATTTGTAATCCTAAAATAATTATTAGAGTTTATTCTTGGATCTTAACCAAAATCTATGTACATGGTATGTGAGTGCCGCTAAAGCAAAAATCGGCAAAATAATCACATTGCTAACAGAGCCACTGTGACCATACCATAAAGTTAAAGGAAAGTTATGAAGAACTCAAGCATATGTGAGAGTTTAGTCATATAAAGAAAAGAGAGAAAAAGTTGAGAGAGTTATGTTTGATCTTTGGTCGTTTTATTAAGTTCTGTGAAAAATAAAAGGGTGGTTTACTAATATTGTGTGTGAAAATATGGAAATTACTAATATAGTGTGTATTTTTTGAGATTTACTAGAATAGTTCTGAAAAATTTTAAAATACAATTTTACATTTCTTTTGTTTGAAAAAACGTATTTACGAAAATGCCGTTAATGAAAACTGTCACATCAGTATAGCGCACATTATAAAGTCTACCAAACTAAATTATCGCAAGCGTGGTAGAATTTAAATGATATGGTAGACTTAGGAAAAGGTAACAAACCCTTCATGGTAGAATTAAAAGTATCGATTTGAGAAGAACTTTCTAAGCATAGTAGACTATCAATTGAAGTGTGGTAGACTTGAAGACCTTCATGGTAGACTTAGGTAAAGGTAAAAAACCTTTCATGGTAGACTTAAGATTCTCGATTTATGGAAGAAATTTTTTAGCATAGTAAACTATCAGTTGAAGTGTGGTAGACTTTGAAGACCTTCATGGTAGACTTAGTTATAGGTAACAAACCCTTCATGGTAGACTTAAAAGTATGGATTTGAGGATAAATATCTAAGTATAGTAGACTATCAATTGAAGTGTGGTAGACTTTGAAGACCTTCATGATAAACTTAGGTATAGGTAACAAACCTTTCATGATAGACTTAAAAGTAGCGATTTGAGGAGGAAATTTCTAAGCATAGTAGACTATCAGTTGAAGCGTGGTAGACTTTGAAGGCCTTCATGGTATACTTAGTTATAGGTAATATACCCTTCATGGTAGACTTAAAAGTATCGATTTGAGGAGAAATTTCTAAGCATAGTAGGCTATCAGTTGAAAAGTGGTAGACTTTGAAAACATTCATGGTAAACTTATGTATAGGAAAAAAAACTTTCATGGTACACTTAAAAGTAACGATTTGAGGAGGAAATTTCTAAGCATAGTATACTATCAGTTGAAGTGTGGTAGATTTTGAAGACCTTCATGGTAGACTTTGGTATAGGTAACAAATCCTTCATGGTATACTTAAAATTATTGATTTGTGGAAAAAATTTCTAAGCATAGTAGATTATCAGTTGAAGTGTTGTAGACTTTGAAGACATTCATGGTAGACTTAGTTATAGGTAACAAACACTTCATGGTAGACATAAAAGTATCGATTTTAGGAGAAATTTATAAGCATAGTAGACTATCATTTGAAGTGTGGTAGACTTTTGAAAACCTTCATGGTAAACTTATGTATAGAAAAAAAACCGTTCATGGTAGACTTATAAATAGTGATTTGAGGAGGAAATTTCTAAGCATAGTAGACCATCAGCTGAAGTGTGGTAGACTTTGAAGACCTTCATGATAGACTTAATTTTAGATAACAAACCCTTCATGGTAGACTTAAAAGTATTGATTTGAGGAAAAATTTGTAAGCATAGTAGACTATGAGTTGAAGTGTGGTAGACTTTGAAAACCTTCATGGTAGACTTATGTATAGGAAACTAGCCTTTCATGGTAAACTTAAAAGTAGCGATTTGAGGTGAAAATTTCTAAGCATAGTAGACTATTAGTTGAAGTGTGGTAGACTTTGATGACCTTCATGGTAGACTTAGGTATAGGTAACAAACCCTTCATGGTAGGCTTAAAAGTATCGATTTGAGAAAAAATTTGTAAGCATAGTAGACTATCAGTTGAAGTGTGGTAGACTTTGAAGACCTTCATGGTAGACTTATGTATAAGTAACAAACCGTTCATGGTAGACTTAAAAGTATCGATTTAAGGAGAAAATTTCTAAGCATAGTAGACTAGCAGTTGAATTGTGGTAGAGTTTGAAAACTTTCATGGTAGAATTAGGTTAAGGTAACAAAACCTTTATAGTAGACTTAAAAGTATCGATTTAAAGAAGAAATTTCTAAGCTTGATAGACTATCAGTTGAAGTGTGATTGACTTTGTTGTCATTCAGGTAGAGATTGTAAGCCTAGACAAGCTACCTTGGTAGAGTATGAAGTAGTCTATTTCTAAGAGAAATGTCTTGTTTATTAGACTAACAGTTGACGTGTAGGAGACTTGGAAGTCCTTCATGGTAGACGTTGGTAAAGTTTATTATCTTGTTTGGTAGACTGTAGAGTGTCCAATTGAGGACTGCCAGTTGATGTAGAGTAGACTTTTAGGGCCTTCAGAATAGAGTGTGGTGGACTTTGAAGACACTCATGGTCTATTTCTAGGTGAAATGTCTCGAATTGAGGATTACATTTCTTGTTTGGTAAACTGTTGGTTTAAGTGTGGTAGACTTATAAATCCTTCAAGGTAGACCTTGTAATTTTGTTAATTGGCTTGTAAATCATGCAAGTTTATTTCCTCATGTAGTTGATTTTTTCTCGTAGTGAATTTGTTTATATTACATTTTAGCCGGTAAGCTTGTTCTTTCAAATATGAATCAAATTACATGAAATTAACGAGTTCCAAAGATGTAAGTAGTAACTTCATTGTACTTTAAGAGCTTAAATCCATCTTCAATGTACTTTAAGAGGTTAGATACTTCTTTAAGAGCTTAAATCCTTCTTTTGATGCAATATATCCCTCTCTTACAAACTCTTGACAGATTCATAAAGTGATTGCTTGATAGGTTTAAGTTTTAAGCTTAAGTCTTTGATCTTTTGGATAGTGTACTTGTGTGGCTTGGCTCTTGGATTTTTCTCGTCCTTACACCTAATAACATTTAAAATTCACACATAATCAGATTACAAAATGTGGACAAGATTTTTTGTATAGAAAGTAAAACAGTCAGATTCAAATTATTTCAAACCAAGTACATAGTCTACTAAACTAAAAATAAAGTTTACCAACTGTAAATAAAGTTTATCAAACAATCAGTGAAGTCTATCAAACAATGTGCAAAGTCTATCAAACAATGTGCAAAGTCTACTAAACTATCTATTAAATCTATCAAACTAGTCTACAACACTTAAACAATGTCTACCAACCTAATTCAAAGTCTCCTACACTTATAAACAATCAGAGTACAAAACTCATTCAAAGTCTACCACGCATAAACAAATACACCAAAACAAATGCAAAGTCTACTAACTCAAGCAACATCTAACAAAGACTAAACAACCCAGATTCTAAAATTACAACCTAAATTCTAAGATTACAGCCAAAATCCTCGAAATATACTTACAAAACTCGAGATCCAAGTTGCAAACCATAAGAAACGAGTTCGAAATATGAGTTTGTCGTTGCAAACCCTAAGAAACGAGTTCGAAATATGAGTTTGCTGTTGCAAACCCTAAAAAATGAGTTCTAAATATGAGTTTGCTGTTGCAAACCCTAAAAAACGAGTTCGAAATATGAGTTTGCCGTTGCAAACCCTAAGAAACAAGTTTGAAATATGAGTTTGCCGTTGCAGACCCTAAGAAACGAGGTCGAAATATGAGTTTGTTGTTGCAAACCCTAAGAAAGAGGAGAAGAAAAGAGAAGAAGAAGAAAGAGAAGAAGAAGAAAGAGAAGAAGAAGAAAAGATGAAGAGTTGAGAAAAAAAGAGGAGATGAGAACCACGCAAAGAAAAATAGGAGAAGAAAAGATGTTTCAGGTGGAAGAAAAGAGGAGAAGAGGAGAGGAAAAACGAAAAAAAGGTGAGGCAGAGAGATAGAGGAGAAAATGTGAAACGGCGGAAGAGGAGAATAGAAGGAAAAAATAGAGTTTTATTTTTTTATTTTTTCAGAGGCATAATTATAATTAAACGAAAGTTATTAAGTATTTAAGAGTTTTCCTCTTTCTCTCAGATCTTCAAACATAAAACACATCATATTAGTAATTAACCTATTTTCATGCACCAATTAAGTAATTCTTTCAGAATAAAATAACAAACGTGGGGAAAAAATAAAACGTGAACGGCAGGATTCGAACCTGCGCGGGCAAAGCCCACATGATTTCTAGTCATGCCCGATAACCACTCCGGCACGTCCACTCCGTTGTTGATAACATTTTCATTTTAGTACTTTAATAACTTTTGATTCCTTAGCAACAGTTATTAAAGAATAAACAAAAATTTAAGAAATCGAGAAAACACGCTTCTTCTTTCTTCTCCGATACGAGAAAACCCGAAATCTCTCACTCTTTGTTCTGATTTTCCACTTTTCCGACGATTTGAAGAAGAAACAACATCTGAAAAATCATGAATCCAGATTCCGATCATCCTCAACTTCCCAACATCAAGATCCATCACCCTCCTTCTCCTCGTCACTCTCACCACCACCACTCCTCTTCCACTCCATCCGCCGCCGCTACTCCAACACCCACCGCTGGAGCTCGTCGTAAAATCGGAGTCGCCGTCGATCTCTCCGACGAAAGCGCTTTCGCCGTTCGTTGGGCTGTAGATCATTACATCCGTCCCGGAGATGCTGTTGTTCTTCTCCACGTTTCCCCTACCTCCGTCCTCTTCGGCGCCGATTGGGGACCTCTCCCACTTAAGACCCAATCTCCTCTTGAAGATCAATCTGCTCAGCCTCAGCCAAGTCAAGAGGATTTCGATGCTTTCACTTCTTCCAAAGTTGCGGATCTTGCGAAGCCCTTGAAAGAATTAGGTTTTCCGCATAAGATCCATATAGTGAAAGATCATGATATGAGGGAAAGATTATGCCTTGAGATTGAGAGGCTTGGCCTCAGTGCTGTGATTATGGGAAGCAGAGGGTTTGGTGCTGAGAAGAAAGGAAGTGATGGAAAGCTTGGCTCAGTTAGTGATTATTGTGTTCATCATTGTGTGTGTCCCGTCGTCGTGGTTAGATATCCAGATGATCGTGACGGACCTGTGCCTGTAGTTACCGTCAAGTCGGGTGGAGATGATGATGATGAAGATGTTGATGAAGCTACTAAGCTTGCTGCTGCTTCTGCTCATCATGAACACATCAAAGGTCAGGGATCAAAAATCACTTTCTCAATGTGATTCACTAATTGATGAGCTTCTTTATTAGTTTGTTTTCATGAATGTAAGTTTCCGTTGACATGTAACATTTAGGTTCAATAGTGAGTGTTGTGAATTTTTTTTTAATCACTTGAATATGTTTTTGAGAGATTGCCAATAGATAAATATGCAGGAAAAGTAGATCCTCTTATAGCTCAATTAAGTTGACTTTGTCACTTTTGGTGGTAGTAGATCCTTCCGGAGCTAAATTATGTATGTCCAATTTTGATTGCTTTGCTTGCCCATAAAATTAGAGGATTGTAATCTTTATTCTACAGGTGCCCATTTCTTCTTTATCTGCTGAGATTCTTTCTTCATGTTTCAATTTCTCAAACTTAGCTGTAAGTTAGGTAGAATATTCTTGTTCCTCTGCAAGTGAAGCAACGAAGCTTCAGTATTTATCGTATTTCTTGCATTGTTTGCTCTGCTTTCACCACATTGGTTCTGTTTATAGTGTTTCTTCCTTTTACCAGTCTTCTGAATAACTCAGACTCTGTTTATAATCAGATACTGTTGGATCTACTAGTCTAGAAGAAAATTGCTTTAGGCCTTGGAGAATGACTTTTTCTCAGTGCGCTTGTTTCTAATATTGTCCTCTGTTGGGTTTATTTTGAAGTGACATCAATTGTGATTAACATACTACCCAAGTATTGTGATTTTTGCCATGAAAGAAGACAACAAGAGATTACCAAAGTTGTCTGCTATGTGTATTCGTAATTGGTTCTCATATTTGTGACATATATACTTGCTGATAATGAAATAGGGACGTGGTTCTTATAAAGCTGATATGCATAATCGTTTAATTCTGCTAAATGAAGTTTGGATGTAAGTAGATTTTTGTTGTTGTTTTGCTCTGATCTAGGTTAGGAAATGTTATTATAACAGCAATGTTTACCAGTAGAGATGCATGGGGAGTGGGGACACATAGAAAGAGTGGTGTGTAACATGCAAAAAAAATGTTAGTCTATTATTATACACTGAGTAATGTTTAGATATAAAATCTAATTGACATGTGTTACGTTTTTACTTGTCTTATCCAAAAGTTTTGATGAAAGCTTGTCAAATAAATATACTGAGTTCAGTAGATTGTTTCTTCAGGAAGACAGTCGCAGGTGTTAGTTCTAGAACATTTCACATACGTTACAAGATTGGAGCTACCTAGTGATATTGTAGGAGGAATGTTAATGTATAATATAATAAGTCAAAAAGGCTAACTCTGAATGAGGCATTCGTTAACATTAGTCATAGTGGCATCATGAATAGCATTAGATAATATGCTTGGTTTATAAAGTGATTCCTTTGTGTGTATCTTCGAACCCTAAAATGTAATTTGTCGTTGAAGAGTTATGAATATATTTATGATACAGAGATTTTAAACCAAATGACAATATCTAATACACATTTTTCCTGTGTTACTACAGATGAGTGATGCCTCTTGAGATCTTTTCAGGATCGCCCTCCTCGCATCATCTAGGTAATATAATACATATAAAATATTTTGGAGCTTTTATAACTTAATTTGTTGCTTACTCTTTCTTTGGTCTTTTTGGAATTGAAAAGGTACACAAATGAAGTTAGAGTTTTAGCGGAATGTTCAGAGGAGTGTTTGTGTGTGTGTGTGTTCTATCTTTAGCTATCACGATCTTGATGAATTGTTCAGGGTTATGTAATGGTTTTTTGCATTAAACCTGAAGGAGTTTGTATGATTACTTAGACCTTTGATTTGATCTCTTTGATTTAGTAAAGGACTTGGTAGTTTAGGTTTGTTCTGTTGTGTGAGAGTGAGTGTTAAGTCCTTTTAGACCATATCTTTAGTTGATGTTAAAATCAAATAAAGAGTTAGTAGATTTATTGTTTTGATTTGACTTGTTGGATTTAGGTAAATGTAAGGATAAAGTTTTGACTAAGACTACTTACAATGGAGATAAAAGAGGGTGTTGAAAAAAAAATTTCAACTTTTTGAAAAAAAAAAATGGACCTTGCAATGGTTAATTGAAGATTATATTGAAAGTGAATTTGTGAAAACGTTTTCATTAGTTGCCATTTTGGTTTTTTTTAAAAAAAAATTATAAATCGGTTTAACACGTGTCACTTTCTTATTAGTTACTGAATAAACATATTTTTTTCACCTCCATCATTTGAGAATAATTATTTTATAGAATATTTAATATAACTTTACAAAACTTATAACAAAATTTATTATTTTTCATTTTCTATAATTTGAGATTAGTTTCATTCAATTCGGACACATAAAAAAAATCATACTTTATACTATATTTTTATTATCGATCTATTTTTAGGAAAATACATTCTAACAATAACTCCTCTCAATGAAGGTGTGTTTTTTTAATAAACGTCATTCACTCAACCAATCTCAATAACTCAACATGCATTTGCAAATTATGTGAGTGATAGATCCGAGATGCGTGATTCAAATGTACATCATGAATTACAAGCTGATCTGGTTAAACACATATGGGAGAAATTTGGAGTGTTCAGTGATTAATGAGTTTATTAAGTTATGTGTTTTACTGTTTGCTTATTCAAATTATGTGTGTTTTATTGTTTGTTTATTTAAACTATGTGTGTTTTATTGTTTGCTTATTTAAATTATGTGTGTTTTATTAGTTGGATTATATGTTTAATAAATTGTGTGTGTTTTATTAATTGTATCCAATATGTATGTTAAGTTTTAATATATTTCTTTATTTTAAAATGACTCTTTCTATCTAAATTTTTTATTATTTATAAGAACTATTTTATACATATAAATATGAATCAAAAATTTATTTAATAGAAATATAAAATAAATTAGTGTGGGGTATGATGTTGAATTTTTTTAAAACAAAACTATTGTAGAGAAGAAAAATTGTATGAGTGTTGAATTTTGAAGTGGAAGAGAAAGATGATGATTTGGAAGAAAAAAGATGATGTAGAGGGTGTTGAATTTCCAAAATATTGTACATAGTCTAAAGAGAGCTTTCACATGTTTGGTTCTAAGGTCTAACTTCTTTTTATTAATCCAAGTGTAAACCTAGTACAATATCAAAAATATCGTGACTCAGTTATCATCGTTACCTAAGAATCTTAAGCACTTGTGCAGCCGAGTAAAATGATCTGTGCTTGACTAGACATGTAATGAGAGCCACATGATATTTATTAAATAATTGTAACTAAATGAAAATTAAATAGGGTAGAACGGTTTCCTGTCCACTGCTGTCCACACAAATTTCTTAAACAATGATTTTTTGATAATTTAAAATAATATTCATTTATGTTATTCTCTTAGAAACTCTTCAAATAAAAATGAAAAAATCGAATATTTAATAATAATTGTTTAGTAGTCAAAGTACCAAAAATTTGAATATTTCTTCTTGGTAAGAAAAGCTCGAAAATGAAAGTAATTTAAAAGTAGAACATAACACGTGTAACGTGTATATAGTGAGAGCACCATTTATATTAATGTGAGCTTCAAACATACTTTAAAGACAAGGACACGGTAGGTTCAAAGCTCTTGGCGAATAAAATAAAATAAAATTTGAAGGAAGGACCCTATGGACATAATAATATCTTCTCTTCCTTTCGTTTTTTTTCTTTGTTTTATTGTTATGTACTACAAGTAGTAGTCTCCACAACTTGTTTGTTTTAGTGGTCGCAGTTACAGAGGTAACGACCACATTCGTTTTTAGTGGTCACCGTTACTCCCCCTTATATTTCCAATCGACATCATATTCACTTATTCTACGTATGATAAAAGTGACGTATTTGTTAAATCTTGGTTTTGGATGTTATTACTTTCTACTTCTTAGGTTTAATCTCTCATATTTTTCTACACAGGAAACAAACAAAAGAATATCAATTTTCCAATCTGTTTGGTAAAGTATATTAGACATGTTTGGCTTAATGATTGGAGTAAATATTTGTATTTAACAATACCATAATTGATTAAACAAACAAACAAAAATGTAAGTTATTATTACAAAGCTCGTAGGAATAACTTTGATAGTTTGCAAATTGTAAGCATTGAACAACTAAAATCAACTCACTAAAACATGATGTTTTGTTAGTGATGAACGGTAAGGATTAATCTACTTTAAAGAAAAAATTAGGATCAATATTCAAAGGCATGAAGAAGATGTATCACAGCCGTTTGATTTTCTCTTTTCATGTGATCCTGAATTCATCCCAGCCGTTAATCTTGACGAGGTTTTGTTTCTCGATAATCGTTTCATAGGACGAGAATCTTCAGAATCATCTATCTCCTCTTCCTGCATTTAAAATAAAAAATAAAATTAAAACAATGAATTCCAAAATCACAGATCGTAGTTTCAGATTTTCTCGAATACACATACATAGGAGCAGTTAAGATCTAAATCCCGTCGCGTCCTTTTCGCCACTAGATCTCCGTCACAACTAATCGAAGACGATGAAGTCACCACCGGAGGTTGTTGAGCAGCCGCCGCCGCATCCCACGGCACCACCTGATTCTCCGCTTCTTCTTCCTCCTCCTCATCTTCTGCATCGCTTTCCTCATCGTCGTTATAAGACTCGGCGATGTCGTCTTCAGTTTTGAAGCGATCGTCACCGTAACAAGCATTGATGTTCTGGTTCAGATTTAGATTCCTCGCGGAAAGGGAGTTGTTGCTCCTACGAAGACAAGGCTCGCACATGGAAACAGAAGGGCCAAGACGTATACCGGAAGCTTTCCAAGGCGTAAGAGACTGACACGTACAACAAAGAAGGCAGCGAGTGTGTTTAGCCACCAGAAAATTAGCTCCGTGAACCTTAGCGTCGCAAAACCAACATAAATTAGCTTGATCGGATTCACAAAACATGCTTGCCATACCACCACATAACTCACACTGTTTCTTCTCCATCCTTCTCTCTCTAGATATCATCCACAACCTCCTCTCTTTTTGTCTCTCTAGATGTATATATGATCAATATAGTATTATTCTTGGTGAGGTCTTTGCTTCTCTCTCTCTCGTTTCTTTCTTTTCTGCGGACACAAATAAGTGAGCAAAATCGTATATGAGAATTTCGTGGCGAGTTTTCTGTGATTTAATTCTTTCGAGGGTACTTTCGTCTTCTATCTTACACTCATATTTCGATTTTTCACATATTTTTCTTTTGTTTATACACTATGCAAGGACTAAATTAGAAGTTAACTTTTACTTTTTTTTTTTTTTTAATAATTAAGAAGTAAGGATTCATTCAACCTTTTGTTCTTATGGTCGAAAAATTAAGGATGTTTTATTATTTATCTTTGTTATGTGGCTAAGCATTATTGTTCAATTTTTATATCTAGAAGATATAATTAGATGAATTACATTTTTCATATTTTTTTAACTTAACCGGAAAGTATGATTTTAAAAATATTTCAAACTAGAACTCCTTCCATTTTTCTAAGAATGTCCTTCTAGCACAATTATTTTTGTTACATAAAGAATATTATTTTACTGTAATATTTTTATAAAAAATTCTTTTCCTAATTAAAATTATAGTCAAAATTCTATAAATTAATAACATAAAACTATATTAAAATTGATTTTTTACAAAGTTTATAGTAATTTTAATTTATTAATATATGAACTGAAATAAAAACTTAATTTAAGATAATAAAATTGTACTAAGTTTTATTATTATTATTTTTTAATATTAGGCCACAACTAGCCGGCTTATTAATCTAATTCCTGCATAATATAGATAGTAGAACTCAATCCCATAAGTGTACTTATCTTTAATAAATTTTCTACCTGCTATTAGACTAAAAATCACTTGCGAAATTATACTAATTTACAGGTAAAATGTAACAACTCTAAATTTGTTGAGAGTTCTTAAACTTAGGAAAAATCATAATAATAATTAAAAAGGAAAAGAATTTTACATTTACTTGGTCCTGAAACCATGTACTGGGACAATGTATTGCTACCTATAGGCGATATCCTACGTGTCGAAATATGATTCGTTTAATGCTCAACAGATATTTGAAACGGCAGATTTTTAGTCAATGACGTGGCGAGATCTCAGCCTCGTAGGGAGGAGAGGAGGATTCTGAGTAATCCTACGTGGATGAATCACGTTCTCTAGTAGACTTATAGCCACGTGATCCCACCTGGGATTTGTTTGGACCTCACAATACGCGTCTCATGGGATCCACATTTTTTTACGCTTCCCTATATTCCTCTCGCCCCTATCCATCTCCAACATTATTTATTTTATTTTTTTTCATTTTTTTAAGGTTTTCGTATTTCAATTTATTTAAATATTATTATATTATTGATGCTAGAACTCAACACTCGTTATCAAATTGTGAAACTTCGAATCAAATACTTTATTAGATGAATCGGATTACAAACAAAGGCGAAAGTAATCTTTCAACCTCTAGGACTTTTCTCTCCCCTTTCTCTTATTTTTATTCCTAGGTTTTGAACTATTATTTATAGGCTTTTGCTCTAAGGTTTTGGAGAAGATCCTCT